>BPLR01018863.1:0-77603 GCA_021605095.1 Caerostris extrusa
CTCGCTTCAATCTAATACTTGTCGCGAGCCGTATGTGTACATAAAAGTTTGTTGCAGTTTGAGAGTTTTATTTGTAAACTGGATTCTCCTACGTCAGGCCTTTTTTGAATTCAAGTGTCTAGAGTCAATTGAAGTAGATAAAAATTTAAAATGATATGATATTTAAGAAGCAGACAATTTCATTATGCTTTTATTATTATATAATGTGTGAGCTTATATCTCCGATATTATTTAATAAAACAGCATAATAAACAACATATAAAAATAGTATATTTAATAATATTATTTAATTAAACATTTTTAAAATTAAATTGCATATATTTGTAATAATTATGCATTATATAAATATTTAAATTAATGTATATAAAAAATCTCTACTTATGTATCCATGTCTATGTGTGCGTGTGATCTAAGAAAATATACATTAATAAAAATTTTGTTGACGTGTCTGAGTTTTGCATATACATTGGATTGTCAAATGTTTCTAAATAATAATTCATGCATAATTTAAATTGAATTGGAATTACTTGTTGTACTTGGTAATCTCCTTTTGTAAAAATACTCAAATTTGTGTACTAAAACCCACCAAATAGTTATGAACCCTGGAGTAAATCAAAAGTTTTTAAATAATATGCATTAATCTGGCGCTCGATAGCACACGTTTTGGGTTCGAGTCCCGGCAATACAATGGATGTTTGTAGGGGTTCAGAATCCACTTTACACTGTAGGTCCAGTCTAACATGATTATAGAGCGTTAGGCGTAGGATGTCAACCTCACACCGTAAAAAGAAGACATTCATGTTTTGAAATCTGCTAGTAGGCAGACGGCCTTCGCCCACCATGGGGCTGTTGGCGCCAATGATGATGATGAATATGCATTAAAGCAATTTTTGTTGAATTTGAAATGCTTTTTTTTTATTTTATTTAAAAACACAAGTAATGTTGCTTAATATTTCCTCCATTTGTTTTATAAAATTTATTTTTTGTCGTCCAATTTATATATATTTAGCAGAAAATACCATAAATTATTTAAGATCCATTAAATAAAATCTTTAGGTGTAAATAATAAAATCACTAGGCTCAAAAACAAAATTCAGTAACTAAAAGTTATCTAATCTGCCACAATAATTCCTCTGTCATTTTCGTAACGAGCTAACTTTTAAGTTATTTTTGGCGATCCAGAGAATACTTTGTATAGCTGATCAATTGATTCTGCTCAACAGACAAGATATATTTTTCTCTTTTTTTCTCCAAACATACGACAGAAAAGATTTATTTTAAAGAAAAAATATACTGTTTGCTGACATTGCTTTTTACATTGAAAAGAACTCGCTTCAATCTAGTACTTGTCGCAGAGCCTTATATACATTAATAAAAAGTTTTGTTGATGTCTGGATTTTTTGATCTAGATTCGATTCTATACGTCTGAGTTTTTGTTTCGAGTATATATAGTCAATTGAAGTTGAACAAAAATTTAAAATGATATAAAGAATTAGAAGTAGCCAATTTCATTATGTTTTTTATTATTTAAATTGCAGGTTAAGGTTTCATGTATTTTCTATATTATTTAATAAAACAGCATATATTAAATATTATATTTAATAATATTATTTAATAAAACATTTATAAAATTAAATGGAATATATATTTGTGCAGTAATGCATTGTATAGATATTTAAATTAATTGATATAAAAAAATCTCTTTCGCATGGATCTATGTCCTGTATGTTCTTAGTCGTATATACATTAATAACAAGTTTTGTTGTATGTCTGGAGTTTTGATGTACATTGATTGCACTGTCTGTAAATAGTATTTCTGACATTTTAAATTAAATTGTAGTTACTTGTTCTCCGTGATGATCACCATGTTTTGAATTATTTTTCAGATTTTTGATTTTTTGAATCTTCAAATGTCTATAGTCAATTGAAGTTGATAAAAAATTAAATATGATATGAAGAATTAAGAAGCAGATAGTTTCATTATTTAAGTTACAGGTTTCGTTAAATGTATCTTGCATATTATTTAATAAATCAATGCAACATTTTTTAAAATTAAAAAAAAAAAAAAAAAAAGATATTTGTTAAATAATGCATTGTAAAAAATATTTAAATTGATTTATATAAAAATCGGGGTAAGGAGATTACTAAGAGATTTCTTTTTTAATTAGAAATTATAACTGAAATTTAATCAATTTTATATTATTTAAAAATTCAATTAGAACAGGAAATTAACCCAAATATTTTTTTTTAATGCTTACAATCCAGAAAAAGCCAACGTTATTAGCAAAAATTAATTAAATTTCATAAAAAATATTAATTAAAAATTTAGTAAAAATATTTAAAAAATTAATATTTGTTGAAAACGTAAAATTTAATCAAACCTAAATGTAATTAAAAATTAACGTTATACAATTTTTTTATTAGTAAATTTTTCTTGATAATAATTTCCTATAAGTAATTTTGGTTTTATAAAACAAAAATAATTTTCTTTTGCATTAAATGTAAACTAGTACTCTAAGCAGTTTAATATTCATTTTTTGGTATTTGAAATACATGCCTTTTTTTAAAAAACTATTAAAAATTTTTCCTTCGGCTATAGAAGAAGTATATTTTAAAAATATTAAAATTTAGGAAAAAAATCGGTATCGTTGTAATTATTAATACATTTTATTTAATATTTATAACAATTATTAAACTCTTAAAAATCGTTTCAGTAAAAAAGATTTTAAAAGAATAGTTTATATATAATAGTATTCTTAGAAAATTTACATATAAATTCTCTTAAAAAATTAATCCAATTTTTTTTTTTAATTCAGTTAATCAGATATAATATTTCGTGAGTTGAACCAATTTTTATTCATTAATATGTAACCTTCTTTAAGATACCAGACATACAAGTATGAATTACTAATTAGATAGTACAAAATTAGTAAAAGTCAATTGTTTACTATTTCCAGTTTCCAACAATAATTAGAGTTGATTTATAGTAGTAATTAAATTTTAAATAAATTAAATGATATTATCAAGACAACAAATGGTACTGATATATGTATGATTCCAAATGGATTTGATTCTAGATTATTTACTGTGTAAGCTTAAAAATATTTTTGTTCAAAAATGAATTTTATTTAATCTCTCATTTATAAACTAATAAATAAAGTAATTTATTATTAATGCTTTTAGTACCGTAGAAGCAACAAACTGTATAACTAACTTGTTCTCAAGAGACAATAAATACTCTTTCTGAAAGAAAAAAGCTTCATAATTATAGATGCTAAAATATTTTTCTGCTTATTGAAATTTTTCCAACTGTAAATGTATTTTCCAGAAGATTATCTGTCATTCAATAATAATATCAATTCACGCAAACAGCTGAACAATATATTGAAAAACACCCAACTTATCAATTATGCTTACAATCCACCTTATATTTATTGATTTTGAAGATGTTTTTCGAATTATTAAAAAATTTTTAGTAATTGTTTCAATGTAATATCTAGATATCCTATATAATATTAAGTAACAATGCAATCTCAATATAATATATAGTAGTCCCATTAAAATATAATAACATCTGTGCTATATTGTTATTCTCTAGCGGCATCCTAGATTCCTTCATTATTGTTCCTTATTATAGCGTTAAAAATCACGAAGTTGGCACATTATATACTAGCTTCATTTTATTCTTCATTTTTTTTATAATTAGCATGCTGCATATATCAAATTTCCTTGCAGTTTCCCAATCCTCCTACCAATCCCTTACTTCCATCGAGAAATCTATCGCCAAAGTCAGCAAGTTTGTTTCATTTTTTTGTACTTTTGATGCAATGCAAATTTGGTCATTATTATTACAAAGAAAAAGCATTTCACAAAAGGCGAGTCCTACTAAACTATAATAGCATTTGGGTTGTAACGCCATTCGCCTATTAGCATCGCCGATTATGGCATAAAAATCACCAAGTTGACACAATTTTACGATAGCTTCATTTTTTTTCTCCAACTATTTATTTTATAAATGGCATGCTGGCATGCTAAATACCAATATATCTTGCAATTATAAACTCCTCTTAATAATCCTTGTTGCATTGAGAATTATATCGCCAAAGTCAACAAGTAGGTAAAATGTACCATATTTTGTAAAATATGGTAAAATTTTACTAACATGTTGACTTTCGCGATGTTGTTGTTATTATGCTGTTGCTGCCATCCACAATTTTATGCTAACTTCAACTAGTTGATAAAATTACAATACATTCAAAGCAATGTAAAATATATCACTATTATTGCAACCTATATCATAATACAACAGAATAAATAAAATTAAAAATTTGAGCAGCAATATATTTCTGATAAAACTACAAATTGTTGTTAAAACACCCTACTGATGTTTGTTTTGTATTCATTGCAGAACCCTCTGCATCACATATTTGACTAAGAAATTCCAACATCAATTCCACTCACGCTTATGGATCTACTCCAGAATCTAAGCAGAATAAATAACATGGGAAAAAAGGGCTTCCAGTTTAATTCTCTTTTTTGTTTTCAGTGCTTGAAGTTTAAGCACTTCGCATTTCCACAGAAATCTTTGCATTATGCAGATCATGGAGTCCTTTTGTAGTTGATCTAACTCTCAACTAGGGTTATTTATTATCTGCTGGAAGTTTTTCTTTTCTCTGTTTTTTTTTTATATTCCATTACTAGAGTTAAATTTAAATACTTCTAGGAAAACAATAATATGTTTCGTTAAATGCATTTGATGTTTTCACAGATCTTAAGGAGATGATATATTAAAGAAAAGGTTCTCGAGCCACGCTGGTTCATTTTTAAAATAGTTTCATTTTTTATAATTGTCTTGTTGTAATTAAGAAGATCCCTTGCAATTCACAAATCTTCCTAGCAATCCCTTGCTGCCTTCGACATTTATATCGCCAAAATCAACCAGTTGACAAACTTTTTAACGTACTTTTGATGCAATGTAACATTGATCACTATTATGTTGAAAGCAGTATCACATCATAACAAACAAATACTTTTAAAATATAACATATTGACTATAATGCCATTCGCTATTCAGAATTGGCGATTATAGCACCAAAAAACATCAAGTTGGCACGTTTTACATTAGCTACATTCTTACTCTCAATCTTTCATAATTGGCATATAATATTTGTATTGTAATACCGTTGTATGTAGTAAATATGAAGATCCTTTGCAATTCCCTAATTTTCCTAGAAATCCCTTACTACCATCTACAGTTATATCGCCAACGTCAACAAGTTGTTAAAATTTTATCATTCTTTTGATGCAATGTATAATTGGTGGCTATCATTACGATGCAAAATCAAGTCTCAATAAAGTGAATACAAAAAATTTCAGCTATACATATTTCTACAAAAATTACACTCTATAGCAAAATTTCCCTACTGATATTTGTTTTGTATTCATTATACAGCATTTTGCATCATATAATTGAACAAAAGTTCTAACATAAATTCTACTCGCGCTTATGAATCTATTCAATTCCATTATAATTCAAAATACAATTAAAAATTTGAGCAGCACATATTTCTAATAAAACTACAAATTGTTGTTAAAACACCCTTACTGATGTTTGTTTTGTATTCATTGCACAAACCGTTTGCATCATAATTGACCAAAAAATTTCAACATCAATTCCACTCACGCTTATGAATCTCTTCAGAATCTAAGCAGAATAAATAACATGGGAAAAAGGGCTTCCAGTTTAATTCTCTTTTGTTTTCAGTGCTTGAAGTTTAAGCACTTCGCATTTCCACAGAAATCCTTGTATTATGCAGATCATGGAGTCCTTTTGTTGTTGATCTAACTCTCAACTAGGGTTATTTATTCTCTGCTGAAAGAATTATTTTCTTTCTGGGGTTTTTTATATTCCGTTACTGGAGTTGAATTTAAATACCTCTCGGAAAAAGTAATATGTTTCGTTAAATGTATCTGATGTTTTCACAGATCTTAAGGAGAAGATATATTAAAGAAGGAAGTGCTCGGACCAACAAACAATTTTCCTGGCACTGTATCAATATAAATTGGAATTGGAAATCTACTGGAAAATAAAGAATAGTACTTTTTTTTAACAATGCAGCAATAGGAATAAACATAATAAGAAATATTACAAAATTTATCTAATATGTTATACCAATTTTTATTTGGTACTTTAATAATAAACGTATATTATGTTAAACATTCCAAATGTTCATTCTGTACAAAAAATCAGTTTCAGTCGTAACTCAATAGAAATCCATGTAAATTGAAGGCTGAGATAACAATCCAATTCAGTCTGATGAGAACTATCATTGCTTTAAATGATTAGATCCGGTTGGATAATTAGCTAAACCATATCACAACAAACACGACTTATTAAAATATAATACTCTTTGTGGAAGATACAATTTGCTATTGTAAGACCAACACCACAAAGTTGTATCATTTTATAATAGCTTTTTTTTTTGTTCTTAATTTTTATGGGACCTTGTGGCCGAGTGGCTAGCTCTCTGACGCTCGGTACCACAGTTTCGGTTTTCGGAGTCCCGACGGTACCATGAATGTTTGTAGTGGTTAGGAATCCACTTTAAACAAGGATCCGGTCATTTTAGCCTAATTTTGCACAAGATGGCAGTAGAGCGACAAACCAAACCAATCTTCATTTTTTTTTTTTATAATTGGCATGCTGTAAATATCAAAATCCCTTTTATTTCACCAACCCTACTAACAATCCCTTGCAGCCATCGAGAATTATATCGCTAAACTCCACAAATTGGTAAATTTTACCATACTTTTTGATGCAATGTAAAACTTGGTCACCATTATTACAATGCAAAATCGTATTATGGCAAAAAGTGAAATACAATTAAAAATTGCAGCCGTACATATTTCTAACAAAACTACAAATTAAAGTTAAAATTTCTGTACTGACATTTGTTTTGCATTCATCGCACTCACCTGCAGCACATAATTGACCAAAAAATTCCAACATCAATTCCACTCACGCTTATGGATCTCTTCAGAATCTAAGCAGAATAAATAACATGGGAAAATGCTCCAGTTTAATTCTCTTTTGTTTTCAATGCTTGAAGTTTAAGCACTTGGCGTTGCCACAGATATCTTTTGTATTATGCAGATCGTGGAGTCCTTTTTGTTGTTGATCTCAACTCGGGTAATTTATTCCTGTTGAAAGTTTTTCTTTCTCCGTGTTTTTATATTCCGTTCCTGGAGTTGAATTTAAATACCTCTCGGAAAAAAAAAGTAATATGTTTCGTTAAATGTATCTGAGGTTTTCACGGATCTTAAAAGAAGATATATTAAAGAAGGAGGCTCTTGGACAAAAAACCAATTTTCCTATAACTGTATCAATATAAATTGGAATTTGAAGTCTACTGGAAAATAACAATGTAGCAATATGAATATACATACTAAGAAACAACGTAGAATAGAATATACATATTAAGAAATATTATAATATTAATCTAATATGTTATACACCTTTTAATTAGTGCATTAATAACAAATGTATAATATGTTAAACATTCCAAATTTTCAGTTTGTACAAAATCATTTTCAAGCGTGACACAACATAAACCCATGCAAACTGGAGAGTAACATAACAGTGAAATTCAGTCTGATGTTAATATTATCATCATTTCTATAAACAATTAGATACAGTTCTTTAATTATGACATATAGTATAGTGTCTATTATGGATATTTGAGCTACCTGATGGAAGAGGCTGATTGCCTGGAAGTTTTCAATATAACTATGCAATTCAGTCTGATGGGAACGTTACCATCATTGCTTTAAAAAAAATATATTCAGTTGATTAATTATGGCACGGGTTCTAGTATAATGCCATTCGCTAATCAACATTTCCGAATATAGCGCCAAAACCGCCAAGTTGCCAAATTATGCGATAACTTCATTTTTATTCTCCATTTTGTATAATAGGAAAATAATGCGTGTGTTGTAAGGCCGTTGTATGCTGTAAATATTAAGATGCCTTGCAATTCCTAATCCCTGCTAGCAATACCTTGCTGCCATCGACAATTGATGCAATATAAAATTGATGCAATATACCATTGATGCAATATAAAATTGGCCACTATTATTACGATGCAAAATCGTATCATAACAAAGTGAATACAATTAAAAAAAGTACACATTTCTAAGAAAATACGAATTATAGTTAAATTTTCCTTCATGATATTTGTTTTGTATTCATAGCACAACCCTCTGCATCACATAATTGACCAAAAATTCCAACATCAATTCCACTCACGCTTATGGATCTCTTTAGAATCCAAGCAGAATAAATAACACGGAAAAAGGGCTTCCAGTTTAATTCTCTTTTGTTTTTCAGTGCTTGAAGTTTAAGCACTTCGCGTTTCCCCAGAAATCTTCGTATTATGCAGATCATGGAGTCCTTTTGTTTTGATCTAACTCTCAACTAGGGTTATTTATTCTCTGCTGGAAGTTTTTTCTTTCTCCGTTTTTTTATATTCCGTACTGGAGTTGAATATAAATACCTCTCGGAAAAGTAATATGTTTCGTTAAATGTATCTGATGTTTTCACAGATCTTAAGGAGAAGGTATATTAAAGAAAGAGGTTCTTGGATCCTGAACCAATTTTCCTGGCACTACATACATATAAATTGGAATTGGAAATCTGTTAAAAAATATTGAATAACACTTTTGTAACAATGTAACAAAAGGAATGTGCATAGTAAGAAATGGTACAAAATTAAACTATTATGTTATAAAAATTTTTATTTAATGAATTAATAATAAGCAATAATGCTAAACAGTCCATATGTTCAGTTTGTATGAAATTAATTTCAATCGTAACTCAACAGAAATCCATGCAAACTGAAAGGGTAAAAGGTTCAGTATGATGGTAATCAGTATGATGGTAAAGTTACCATCATTATTTTTAAACAACTAGATCCAGTTTGTTAATTATGACATAGACTCTAGTTTGGATATTTGGACTACCTAAAGTAAGAGTCTTGATTGCCAGGAAGTTCTAAAGATATCAATGCAATTCAGTCTAACTGGAACGTTACCATCATTGCTTTAAAAAATTATGTTCAGTTGGTTAATTACGGCACAGGTTCTAGTGTAATGCCATTCACTAATCAACATGTCGAATATAGCACTAAAACCGCCAAGTTGACGTATTTTTAAGATAGCTTCATTTTTATTCTTCATTTTTTTTTTATAATTTGACATTTAATATTTGTGTTATAATACCATTGTATGCTTAAAATATCAAGACCCCTTGCAATTCCTAATCCTACTAGCAATCCCTTGCTGCCGTCATTGACATTATATCGCCAAAGTCAGCAACTTGGAAAAATTTACCATACTTTTGATGTAATACATAAAAATGTTCATTATTATTACGATGCAAAACCGTACATCACAACAAAATGAATACAATTAAAAATTTGTCAGTATATTTCTAAAAAATACAAATAATAGTTAAAAACACGCTTACTGATGTTTTGTGTTCATTGCAGAACCCTCTGCATCACATAACAAACCAAAAATTCCAACATCAATTCCACTCACGCTTATGGATCTATTCAGACTCTAAGCAGAATAAATAACACGGAAAAAGGGCTTCCAGTTTAATTCTCTTTTGTTTTCAGTGCTTGAAGTTTAAGCACTTCGCATTTCCACAGATATCTTCGTATTATGCAGATCGTGGAGTCCTTTTGTTGTTGATCTAACCCTTAACTAGGGTTATTTATTTCTGTTGGAAGTTTTTTCTTTCTCCTTGTTTTTATATTCTGCTACTGGAGTTGAATTTAAATACCTCTCGGAAAAAGTAATATGTTTCGTTAAATGTATCTGATGTTTTCACGGATCTTAAAGAGAAGATATATTAAAGAAGGAGGTTCTTGGACAAAAAACCAATTTTCCTGGAACTGTATCAATATAAATTGGAATTGGAAGTATACTGCAAAATAACAATGTAGCAATATGAATATACATACTAAGAAACAACGTAGAAAGGAATATACATATTAAGAAATATTATAATATTAATCTAAAATGTTATACACCTTTTTAATTAGTGCATTAATAACAAATGTATAATATGTTAAACATTCCAAGTTTTCAGTTTGTACAAAATCATTTTCAATCGTGACACAACATAAACCCATGCAAACTGGAGAGTAACATAACAGTGAAATTCAGTCTGATGTTAATATTATTATCATTTCTATAAACAATTAGATACTGTTCTTTAATTATGACATATAGTATAGTGTCTATTATGGATATTTGGCTAGTGGCTACCTGATGGAAGAGGCTGATTGCCTGGAAGTTTTCAATATAACTATGCAATTCAGTCTGATGGGAACGTTACCATCATTGCTTTAAAAAATTTTATTCAGTTGATTAATTATGGCACGGGTTCTAGTATAATGCCATTCGCTAATCAACATTTCCGAATATAGCGCCATAACCGCCAAGTTGCCATATTATGCGATAACTTCTGCAATTTTTATTCTCCATTTTGTATAATAGGAAAATAATGCGTGTGTGTGTTGTATGCTGTAAATATTAAGATGCCTTGCAATTCCTAATCCTGCTAGCAATACCTTGCTGCCATCGACAATTATATCGCCAAAGGCAGCAACTTGGTAAAATTTTACCATACTTTTGATGCAATATAAAATTGGCCACTATTATTACGATGCAAAATCGTATCATAACAAAGTGAATACAATTAAAAAAAGTACACATTTCTAAGAAAATACGAGTTAAAGTTAAATTTTCCTTCATGATATTTGTTTTGTATTCATAGCACAACACTCTGCATCACATAATTGACCAAAAAAATTCCAACATCAATTCCACTCACGCTTATGGATCTCTTTAGAATTCAAGCAGAATAAATAACACGGAAAAAGGGCTTCCAGTTTAATTCTCTTTTGTTTTCAGTGCTTGAAGTTTAAGCACTTCGCGTTTCCACAAATCTTCGTATTATGCAGATCATGGAGTCCTTTTGTTGTTGATCTAACTCTCAACTAAGGTTATTTATTCTCTGCTGGAAGTTTTTCTTTCTTTTTTTTATATTCCGTACTGGAGTTGAATATAAATACCTCTCGGAAAAAGTAATATGTTTCGTTAAATGTATCTGATGTTTTCACAGATCTTAAGGAGAAGATATATTAAAAAAGAAGGAGGTTCTTGGGCCAGGAACCAATTTCCCTGGTACAATTTCAATATAAATTGGAATTCGAAATCTACTGAAATGTAAAGAATAACACTTTTTAACAAAAACGTATATGCATACTAAGAAATTTTGCAAATTTAATCTATTTTGTTATACAAATTTATACTTAATGCATTAAAAACAAACGTACTTATAGTATGTTAAACTTTCCAAATGTTCAATTCGTATAAAATCAATTTCTGTAGTGACTCAACAGAAATCCATGCAAACTGGAGGATAAGATAACAATGCAAATCAGTATGATGGTAAAGTTACCATCATTATTTTAAACAACTAGACCCAGTTTGTTAATTATGACTAAACTCTAGTTTGGATATTTGGACTACCTAAATAAGAGTCTTGATTGCCAGGAAGTTCTAAAGATATCAATGCAATTCAGTCTAACTGGAACGTTACCATCATTGCTTTAAAAATTATATTCAGTTGGTTAATTATGGCACAGGTTCTAGTGTAATGCCATTCACTAATCAACATCTCCGAATATAGCACCAAAACCGCCCAGTTGACGTATTTCAAGATAGCTTCATTTTTATTCTCCATTTTTAATAATTGACATTTAATATTTGTGTTATAATACCATTGTATGCTTAAAATATCAAGACCCCTTGCGATTCCTAATCCTGCAAGCAATCCCTTGCTGTCGTCAACAATTATATCGCCAAAGTCAACAACTTGGAAAATGTTTACCATACTTTTGATGTAATACATAATAATGTTCATTATTATTATGATGCAAAATTACATCACAACAAAAGGAATACAATTAAAAATTTCAGCAGTATATATTTCTAAAGAAATACAAATAATAGTTAAAACATGCTTACTGATGTTTGTTTTGTATTCATTGCAGAACCCTCTGCATCACATAACAAACCAAAAATTCCAACATCAATTCCACTCACGCTTATGGATCTATTCAGACTCTAAGCAGAATAAATAACACGGAAAAAAGGGCTTCCAGTTTAATTCTCTTTTGTTTTCAGTGCTTGAAGTTTAAGCACTTCGCATTTCCACAGATATCTTCGTATTATGCGGATCGTGGAGTCCTTTTTGTTGTTGATCTAACTCTCAACTAGGGTTATTTATTCTTTGTTGGAAGTTTTTCTTTCTGGTTTTTTTTATTTTCTGTTACTGGAGTTGAATTTAAATACCCTGGAAAAAGTAATATGTTTCGTTAAAGGTATGTGATGTTTTCACAGATTTTAAGAAGATATATTAAAGAAGAGATACTCGGACCAAAACCAATTCTCCTGGAACTATATCAATATAAATTGGAATTGAAACCACTAAAATGTAAAAGAATTCTTTTTATGCATACTAAGAAATATCAAATTTAATCTGTTATACAAGTTTAATTTATACTTATTCATTCTTTAACAAAAACTTGTTCAAATTTTCAATTGTTAATAAAAACTTTTTATTTATAAATTTTTTTTAAACTTGTAGTGGATGACACATTTAATACAGTTCTTTTCAAATATAATTCAATAAAATAAATTAATTAATTTTAGTATACATTTAAGTGCAAAAACTAACGTAAATTTTAAAAAAATGAATGAAAATTATTTATATTTTCTGAAATTAAAATAGTTTAAAAGTTTTTATAACTTTTTTTATGTTAAACATTCCAAACGTTCAATTCGTGTAAAATCTATTTCATCTGTGACTCAACAGAAATCCATGCAAACTGGAGGTAAGATAACAATACAAATCAGTCTGGTGGAAAAGTTACCATCATTATTTTAAACAATTAGATCCAGTTGGTTAATTATGGCATAGTTTCTAGTATAGATATTTGGACTACCTGATGGAAGAGTCTGAGTGTCTGGAAATTTTCTCCATTGTATTATACAAGTTCGTGTATTCCAATTCCTGAGGTGAATTGAATCTTCATATCTTTCCATGGACTCTTAACAAACAACTGCTTAGAGACACCAGGTGCAACGTATTGTAGGGTTATATTTAAATAGAATATTCTAGTGCAATAGCCTACGTTCCTTGAGGGTTTAAATATAAATTGGAATAGGAAATCTACATAAAACTAAACTACATCTACACAAATCTACGTTTCAAAAAATATTTTGATGGCATAACCCTAAGACGAAAATAGAGAGTTTTTGCATACCGTATTTTTATAGTTCGATATTTTTTTCTCCCTTGCGCGCAAGCTCATAGGAAACATTATTACAGATACGCATGCTCAATTTTCTATGAGCATGCGAGCTAGGGACGGATAAAATATCGGACGATAAAAATACGGTATGCAAAAACTCTCTATTAATTAAAAGTTCTTCCTCACATAATATATATATACATATATAGTATGTGCGTAACTATTTAACCTCTTGTTGTCAAAAATTAAAGCATTTATTATTTATCTTAAACAATATAAATACATTTAAATTAGATTACAAATTTAAATTCAATATGAGAATGCAAAAAGCGTTAATTGTTGAAAACATGGAAAAATTGATTGGATGTGCTGCGTTAAAGCCACTGGAAGATCTGGTTCTAGATTTAATTATCCTATACTTGGTTTCAATTGCTGTCATTGTAGACTTCTCACACTCATGTGGTGCCGAATGGTAAGATTGCATTCATTACTGGGCTTACTAAATCTGGATATTCCTTTTTTTTTCAATATCTCAATTAAGAGATTGCTGATTATTATACGTCTTTGGCGTACATCCAAGCAGAAGTTTGATTATCCTCTGCAGTAAACTTACCCACTATGAAGGCTACTTGCCTGGCCCCTGTTTGTTTAAGATCATGAGTGCCAGAAGGGGTGGGGGAACTAGAAGTGGTGGGCAGGAGAAAAAACAGATAAACGGAAAAGAAGAGTTGAGGTCAGACAAGACAAAAAGCTATTTGTTACCTTTGGAAACGACACATAGGGAGAGTTCTGTTCAGCAGCTATTTTGGAGAATTAAGTGGTCGTCATGTCCGAGAGAAAATTGTCTTGTTAATGTTTTTAAAAACCATTTATATCGTTGTTGGTTTTGGCTGGTATATTTTCTTATTGATTTATTTCATTGTTGAGTTTGGTTGGTTTATTTCATTGTTGAGTTTGGTTAGTTTATTTCATTGTTGAGTTTGGTTGGTTTATTTCATTGTTGAGTTTGGTTGGTTTATTTCATTGTTGGGTTTGGTTGGTTTATTTTTGTTGGGTTTGGTTGGTTTATTTCATAGTTGGTTTTGTTGGTTTATTTTATTGTTAAGTTTGGTTTGTTTATTTTGTTGCTGTTTGGTTGGTTTATTTCATTAGCGCTCTGGCGTTCGGTACCACAGGTTGGTTTCCCGGCTTTCATAATGGTTTGATTTTGGTTGGTTTATTTTATTGTTCCGTGTTTTTCTGGGTAATGCAAATGGAGCTTGTTTGGCGAAAGATCACGGTTGTTGCCAGCTGCATTAGAAGACAAAAAAAATGTATACATAGATCATCAATAATTGTATTTTTTTCGAATATCTAAGCTTTGTTGTTTAGCAGTTCTTTACACTGCTCTAAAGCAGGGGTTTCCAAACTTTCCAGCTTTAGGGCCATACTGTTTACTCCAGTAAGTACCAAGGGCCAAAACCATTTTAATTTTTCTGCCATTATCTATAATTTCCAGTTAGTTGTTATGCTTAAGTTGAATTTTCTGCGTATTATGCTTGTTCTTAAGCTTTACCTAGTAAGTAAATAAAACCGAGTTATTATCATTCTGTATTTTTTTATCCAACTTATTACAGCAACAATAAGCTATTCGCTGTCGCGGGCCGGATTGATGACACTGGCGGGCCGGATTTGGCCCGCGGGTCGTAGTTTGGAGACCCCTGCTCTAGCGGATAGTGAAGCTGTTGACATATTTTGGTAATATTCTCCTGATATTAATATAGATAGATTGAATAATTTATACATTATACATTGAATGAAGCTGATAGTATGATATATTTGACTTCTTATATTTTTCACAACAGAAAATTGTTGTTGAACTGAATTAAAGTTTGCAGTGATTTGAAAATAAACACGCCATGTCATATATTCCGTCAATATATATTTATATAAATGTTATCTTTAAATTTAATTAATTAGAAATGATTAATTAGACGAATTTTCTTATTAACTAATTAGAAATAATTCAATTTCTATATTACCAAAGATTTAAAATTTGAGAAATTAATTTCAAAATTTGCTTTTTTTTTTGTTTTTTAACTGTATCTCCCCAACTTTTTTTCATCTTATGCAACAGAAATATAAATATGTATACACTATGAAAACAAATTGATACAGTATCAAAATAAATTTTCTCCATCTGAGCTTTTAAAGTGTCATTTGCAATTTAAATTTTAGAAAAAAAATTTCTTCCTAAAATCGAAGTTCTTGTCTGTTTATTTTTATTGAAGTAAACAAAATTCATTTAAGACTTTTTTTTTTAAGTACGTAATATGAATTATAAATTATTTTAATAAATTCAACTTTACACGTGCACTATTTTAAATATCAAATTATGTTAGTATTTGACAAAAACATGCATATTTGCATGCTCAGAAAAATATTTTAATTTCATTATTATTTTATTTAGATTTTTCACAACTTATAATTCTTTTTTGTTTCATATTTAGAATTAAAGTAATTAATGTGTTTAACGAACTTATATTCGAGTAAATATTTTTTGAATGAATTTTTTTAGCAAGATGCATACGTACTAAATATTGACAATATATTTTTTTTTATCAAGATACACTCTTATTCTTTTTAAGTTTTAAAAATAATGTTTTGCATCATCTTGTCAATCAATATTAACATAAATAGATTAAAAACAAATATTATTAAAGCAAATGATTTTTTTAAATCGTTTGAAATATTGTCAATATTTAGCACATAAATATTGTCAATATTTTGTACTAACTGTATTTATTTCATGTAACAAACTAATTAATTTGTTTATGTAATAAACTAACTCTATTTATTTTATGTACTAAATATTGTGAATATTTTTTTTATAAAGACACATTCATATTCATTTTAATTCTTAAATAAATGTTTTTTTATCATGTTGCCAATCAATATTACCATAAATATGATATTCAAAGCAAACGATTTTTTTTAAAAATTTTATTGTCAACATTTAGTACTAAATATTGTTAATATTTTGTATTAACTATATTTAGTTAATGAAACAAACTATTAATTAATGTGTGTAACAAACTAACTATATTTAGTTTATAATATTGCGAATACTTATTTCACCAAGACATATTCTTATTCGATTTACTTCAGAAAAATTAAGGCTTTTTATCATGTTGCCAATCAACATTAGCGTAAACATTATCACACACATTATTCAAAGCAAACGATTTTTGAAAATCGTTTGAAATATTGTTTTGATTATAATTTATCATATATTTTTATTTCCTTTTTTGTCTTGAAGATTAAAATAAAAAATATTTACTTCTTGAATGAAATATTTATCGTTATTTGTTGGAACATTTTTACAAACTTCAGATGCATTTGCTAATATCGGAAATCCACAATTCTTGTCTTGTGATTTATTGCTTCTGTATTATTTATAATCCTGAGTGTATTCTTTTTTTTTATTCGATATGACTTTTGAGAAGCGAAAACCAATACTTTTACTGGCAAATTTGAAGCTCTTGTCTAGCCTAGTACTAATCTTCATGACCTAGTTTCGAACTTGGCAGCTTTTTGAATAAATCGATGTTATCATTCTCAGAGTATATTTTATTGATAATTTTAACAGAGAACGGTGCATCGCTTTTGTTGTTTCCTTTTCATATCGATTCACTTTTTTCCCCGATGTGTCGGGCATTGTTAATATTTTTTCCGATAGAGGCGACAGTGGAATAATCAAAACACATGAATCAAGTAGTTGTGCATTTATTGTCACTTTTGAATACATTCCATTTCCATTTTTATGTCTAGAATAACTTACAATACAAAGTATAATCTGGGATATTTCATGGAATTAAAATAAATTTGATATATTTGAAAAAGCTTAAACTATGAAATAAAAACTATCATTTAATTAACATAATTTATATGATTTAGCAAAATTTTTTAATTTTTTATTATTTATTGACTCTATTGAAAATGATTACAATTTTTTTATAGTATATAAGATGATAAAAATCATTATTTTTGCATTATTTTGTATCGTATTAAAATAATTACAAATTGTGAATTCTTAAAATATTCTTGCGCATTATTCAATTCTTAAAAAATAATGTTATTTTTTATCAGATTGCCAATCAATATTAGCATAAATATGAATAAAACAAATATTATTCAATGCAAAAAATTTTTTTTTAAAAATCATTTGAAATATTCTTATTGTTAATATTTAGTTCTAAATATTGTCAGTATTTTGTAATAACTATATTTAGTTTTTGTAAAAAACTAACTATATTTAGTTTCTATACTAAATAAAGTCCATATTATTTTTTTGATCAAGACACATTTTTATTCCTTTTAATTCTTAAAAATAATGTTTTTTTATCATGTTGACATTCAATATTAATATAAATATGATTAAAACAAATATTATTCAACGCAAACGATTTAAAAACATGTTTGAAATATTGTTTTCTTTTTCAACATTTAGCCCTAAATATTGCCAATATATTGATTAAATTATTTAATTTATGTAACATACCAATTATATTTATTTTTTTGTACTAAATATTGTCAATAGTTTTAATCAAACACATTCTTATTATTTTTAATCCTTAAAAATATTTTTTTTTATTATGTTGCCAATCGATATTAGCATAAAAAGGAATAAAATAAACATTATTCAAAGCAAACGTTTTTTTTTTTTTTTTTTTTTTAAATCGTTTGAAATATTGTCTTGATTAGACTATGTCATTTTCTTTTTGTCTTGAGCTTTAAAAGAAAAAAATATTTACTTCTTGAATAAAATATTTATCGCTATTTGTTGGAACTTTTACAAACTTCAAATACATTTGCTAATATCGGAAACCCACAATTCTAGTTTTGTGATTTATTGCATCTGTATTATTTATATACCTGAGTGTATTCTTTTTTATATTCGATATGACTTTTGAGAAGCGAAAACCAATACTTTTCTTGGTGATTTCGAAGCTCTTGTCTGGCTCGGCACTAATCTCCATGACCTAGTTTCGAACTTGGCAGCTTTTTGAATAAATCGATGTTATCATTCTCACATTGATAATTTTAACAGAGAACAGTGAATCTCTTTGTTGTTTCCTTTTCATATCGATTCACTTTTTCCCCTCATGTGTCGGACATTGTTAATATTTTTTCCGATAAAAGCGACATGGAATAATCAAAACACATGAATCAAATGGCTATGCATTTATTGTCACTTTGAATGTATTTTTTTCCACTTTTATTTCTAGAATAATTTACAATACAAAGTATAATCTGAATATTTTATGGAATTAAAATAAATTTTATATATTTGAATGAAAATGAAATTGTTGAAATAAAAATTATAATTAAATTAGCATAATTTATATGATTTAACTAAACTTTTTTTACTATTTATTATTCATTGACACTATTAAAAAAAGTTAAATTTTTTTATAGTGTACTAGTTGACCCGGCAAACTTTGTTTTGCCATATACATTATTTCTATAAAATATTTTTTTAGTTAAATAAAAAAAACTTACTTACTATAAGTGTGTGGAAATGTGATTATGATTGGAAGAGGAATGGAACGTTGCAGACAATGACGGCGTATAAAATGATAATACACTAACCATTTATTTATTTCATCCTTTATATTTTATTAAATTAATCAATATATTTTAAATTACATTATATAATAGCTGTATATGCATCAAAAATAGTTATTTACATATTTACTACTAATTATGGCAATTAAAAAATAATCAACATCAATCTCTAAGTGCAATGGGGTGTACGATATTTTTGGTTAGTCCGTCTTTAGCCAACACAAACAAACTGGATGGTTTACCCACACGTGAACATGCCACGTATAATTGTCCGTGGAAAACACGGTGTGCCCAAATCTAAGCCCCAAACAGACATCGTTTGGCCTTGCGACATTGATTGCATTGAATACCAATCTAATTGGAAATTGAATGCGTTTGAATTCAATTGGCACATCTGTGGGAATCATAGGGATTCGTGGCAACAATATATTTTCGCCTCGAACTTGCCACTCCAAATGCTGGCTTAGATAACGTTTTTCATTAATTGTTTAGTGACTAATCGTGTTCCATTGCACAGCCGTGGTGGGTTCAAATTAAGAATCAAAATAACCGGAGATCCAACCTTTAATTGTAAATGATGCAGTGACATGCCTGGCAAATCCAATGAATTCAAAAACTCAATTGGATAATTTACAGCTTCATTGGCATCGCTAACAGTATCGATAGATTTGTATGACACCAAGTCTCCCTGGCAACAACAGTTGTATCTTGGAATTTAAACCATTGACGTCCACATTTTTTTGCTGCCAAAATTGCTCTTTCTGCCAACCAATCAAGATTTTTGAATTGTGTGCATACATCGGGAAATATGTGGTCGATGAGATTATTTTGCGAGTCGATGATTGTGCAGAAATTTATCGGAATATTTTATGCATCCAGTATTTTCATGTACAGCAATTTTTCCATCGCCATTATCTAACACATGCTTTGAGAATGTTTCAGCGGATGGATCTTGAAGCATTTGAACGCGCATGTTTACTTTTAATTGTCATTTTTCAACATTACGCCACAGTGACGATGATTATAAGCAAACGTTGATCTCATCAGCGTATGTTGAACGTGGAATGGCAGGAAGTGTTTGCCTGAAATCACCTGAAAGGAGTAACAGAATGCCTCCAAATAGTTTGTCCTTATAAGTTTTTGCTTCCGATAATCTTATGAATTTCGAATTGCAAATAACACTTACTTTACTGGAATCCCAGATTCGCCACAATAAAAAAATTAGAACACAATTACACCTGTAAGTTAAAACGCAATAACAGCCATCTTTATTTTTCTTAGAACAATAATAAAGTTGCCAATTTTGCTTAACTAAACATTAACACACGCTACACGTGTAAATATAATTTAATGCTACACGTGCAAAGAATATAACTTAACAAAACATTAACTTAAGACATTAACACGCTACACTTGCAAATATAACACTATTTGCTCTCTTATTATTTGACTTACCTTTAAAATGATAAAACACTTATATTTATTTAACACGTAAATATTTCTCTTTTAAATTAAAACTATTCCCACAAAAACGTTGCGCATATAATATATACAGGTAAAGCAACGGCTGTTGTTGGCGCGAGTTAACAACACGTGTTGATTTATATAAGATCACTTAATTAAATAAAAGTGAAAAAAATGATGCCGATTAAAGATTTTAATTTTTTTTTAAGCACACGTGCTGTAATGTCATGACTACGAAATTAAAAAAACCACTACATTGTTTTACGAAAGAAATTTTAAAGAATATTTAGGGGTGGACCACCCTTATCACTTAGGGGTTTAAAAATAGATTACGACGGATTCGCAGACCTACCAAATATGCACAAAGATTTTCATAAGAATCGGTCAAGCCGTTTCGGAGGAGTTTGGCAACAAACACTGTGACACGAGAATTTTATATATTAGATAAGATGGCAATAATCATATTTTTTTCATTATTTTGTATCGTATTAAAATAATTACAATTTGTGCATTCTTCCATTCTTTAAAATAATATTATTTTTTATCATGTCGCCGAGTAATTATTAACATAAATATGAATTAAAAAATGTTATTGAAATCAAACTATTTTTTAAAAGAATCGTTTGAAATATTGTCTTATTATTAATATTTAGTACTAAATATTACAAATATTTTGTACTAACTATATTTAGTATACCTTCAAACTAATTATATTTAGTTTATGTAGTAAATATTGCTAATATTTTTCGATCAAGACACATTCTTATTCTTTTTAACACTTAAAAATAACGATTTTGTTATCATGTTGCCAATCACTGTTATCATAAATATGAATAAAATTAACATCATTAAAAGAAAACGACTTTTAAAATATCGTTTTGAAATATTGTCTTATTTTAAATATTTAGTAATAAATGTTGCCAATAATTTGTACTAATTATATTTAGTTTTTGTTACAAACTACTTATATTTAGTTTATGTACTAAATTTTTTTATACAAGTCACTATTAGATTCTGATTAGTTCTTAAAAATGTTTTCTTTTTTATCATGTTGCCAATCCATATTAGCATAAAAATGAATAAAACAAACATTATTCAAAGCAAACGATTTTTTTAAATCGTTTGAAATATTGTCTTGATTATAATTTGTCATTTCATTTTTTTTGTCTTGAGCATTAAAATAATAAATACTTACTTCTCGAATGAAATATTTACCGCTATTTGTTGGAACATTTTTACAAACTTCAAATACATTTGCTAATATCGGAAACCCACAATTCTAGTTTTGTGATTTATTGCATCTGTATTATTTATAATTCTGAGTGTATTCTTTTTTATATTCGATATGACTTTTGAGAAGCGAAAACCAATACTTTTCTTGGTGATTTCGAAGCTCTTGTCTGGCTAGGTACTAATCTCCATGACCTAGTTTCGAACTTGGCAGCTTTTGAATAAATCGATGTTATCATTCTCAGAGTATATTTTATTGATAATTTTAACAGAGAACAGTGCATCTCTTTGTTGTTTCCTTTTCATATCGATTCACTTTTTCCCCCGATGTGTCGGGCATTGTTAATATTTTTCCGATAGAGTCGACAGTGGAATAATCAAAACACATGAATCAAGTAGTTGTGCATTCATTGTCACTTTTGAACGCATTCTATTTCCATTTTTACTAGAATAACTTACAATGCAAAGTATAATCTGGGATAATTTATGGAATTAAATTAAATTTAATATAGTTGAAAAAATTGAAAACGTTGAAATAAAAGTTATAATTTAATTAACATAATTTATATGTTTAGATTAAATGTTTAATTATTTATTATCCCTTGAATTAATTAATTGTTTTTACTTTATCACCTTTATTTCTTTTCTACCTTTATTATATACACTCAAGCGTCAAAACATTATGACCACCCCTACATTTTGCAATGAACTCGCCTGGATGACGTGGAAGGCACGTTATCAGGTGGAAGTGGTATATAACTGGTATTAAGTGGTGGTATTAATCCATGCCAAGGCGGGTTGAAGCTGTGTTGCGCACCAAAGGTGGACCAACTCGTTATTGACAGGTGGTCATAATGTTTTGGCTCTTCAGTGTAAATAAACGTAGACATGTTATAGAAAAATTATTAATGTTACTAAATGTTATCTTTTACATTCACCTTTATTACTTTTGATCCAAACCATCTCATCCTAAGTACATCCTAAAAATTGTATTTTAAAACATAGCAGCAATATATCAAACACTAATTTGCTATAGACCATTATAATATAACATACTAAAAACGAAAAATAAAATTCATTTAATTTATAAAAATTGTCATCAAAATGTTACAAGATTATTAAAAAATATTTTTAAATAAATTTTAACTCTAATTTTTTTTTTTTTTTTTTTTTTAATTATGGAAGATGTTATCAAAATGTTTTCTCAAAACGTATTTCAAATGGCGTTTCTAGAATAAGCATTATTTTTCGTCCACCATTAAACCTCATAAAATTAGAAATTACCATTCAAATAACTGGCAATTTAAGATCAAATGTTATTACAAAGCAATCGTGTTTTTCAAGAACCAAGCACAAATCTAACACATCACGTAAAGTTAATATTTCACGTAATAGTCATTAATAGAGTATTACCGCAATAATAGTTTAACGATGCACTTTGTACATCCAACCTTAAGATTAAACGGTGTTCGTTCAAGTCATAATCGAGTCACGTTCTGTTTAGTAGCATGATTAGTTTAAAGTACAAGAGAGCAATTATATAGAATTCGATGTGGGCCTTTCTATTTTAGAGCTTTTTTTTCCTGTTTTTATGCAAACTGAATTTTAAATGAAATAGTAACTATTAAAGTTATTTGGTAATGTATAGTAAACGTTGGCTAAACGAAGATTTGCAGAAAAGGTTTTTGTAAAAGCGTTTTGTTTAAATACCACCATTTAATATGCCCAATGATAGAATCTCATTGAACATTATTAAATGGCGGCATATTACACATATGGATGTGGATACGATATGATATATATCGTATCTACGATATATGATACGATATAATATATATCGTATCTATGATATATGTGGATACGATATGATACGATAGCATATAGATGTGAACCTTTCTATTTTGGAGCTTTTTTTTACCCCGTTTTTATGCAAACTGAATTTTAATTGATGTAAAGAACTAATAAAGTTATTTGGTAATGTATAGTAAACGATAGCTAATATTTGCAGAAAAAGAATTTTGTAAATGTGTAGATTGTAGAATCTCATTGGACATATTAAATGGCGGCATATTACACATATAGATGTGGATACGATATGATATATATCATATGTATGATATATGATACAATATGATATATATATAGGTGTGGATACTATAGCATATAGATGTGGACCTTTCTATTTTGGAGCTTTTTTTCCCCTGTTTTTATGCAAACTGAATTTTAAATGATGTAAAGAACTACTAAATTTATTTGGTAATCTATAATAATTGCTGGCTAAATGAAGATTTCCGGAATAGGTTTTTGTAAAAACTTTTCTTTAAATGTCTTCATTTATTAGGTGCAATGTTAGAATCTCATTCATAAATGATCGGTTGCAGTATGTCTGCCATATTGCAATATTTTTAAAGGATATTGTGAAATCGTGTACGTGTACAGTAATTGATAGCAAAGGAATTTTAGATTTGGTAGAAGGAGAATTCAACAAATTTATTAAAATGATTACTGTGGAATTGAAAGCAGCAATTGTATCTTCAAAGAAGAGAACCTCTTTAATATTTAAGAAGTTAAACTTCTCAATAAAAAAGTAGTATAAAAAAAAAAAATGAAAGTCAATTCCTACTTTTTTTTTCACTCTATTACAGAAAGTCCATTATAAATAATTTTCATTCCTTTTTTTTAAGTTTATCTGGGGCCATCTATTGGTAGATACATGCAATTTAACTAACTAAAATGAACTAAACTTAATTAATTAAATTTAATGAATGAATTAATATTTTTAAAAAATGTATTAACATCCAGTGTCATCCACTACAAGCTAAAAAAATGCATTTGAACTTGTGTGGATGAATGAAAAGTATTTTATGAACGATTAAAAATTTGAACAAGATATATATAGGGAGAGTGTAAGCTAATAGAAGGAATTGAAAAACGGCAGAACATGTGTCTGATTTTGGTGTAAAGATTTACACAAATGTAGGAAGAATAAGACACTTTACCAAAGTCTTTTGGGTTTCTTAAATCGAAATTCTAAAAAAAAAAAAAAAAAAAGGTTTAATTTAAACAAACATAAACATTTAATATGTCCTATGTGAGAATCTCATTTTTAAGTGTAGGATGCAATAAATCGTCCATGCTGAAATATTTTTAACGGATATCGTAAAATCGTATGCATTTCAAAAATAATTGATAGCGAAGGAATTTTAGATTGGAAAAAAAGGATAAATCAATAAATTTATTAATAATGATTGTTGACGATATGGATAATCTTAAAAGCAACGAAGTTAAAACATCTTTAACAATCAAGAAGTTAAACAGACTGCTAAAAAATGGCAGAATAAGTGTCTGCTTTTGCCAAGAAGATTAATAAAATTGAAGAAAGAAAAGTAAATACTACCAAAGACTTTTCAAAACCATGGATTTCTTAAATCGAAATACTTAAATATTTGCTTTAAGCATAATAGCAAACAAAAATCTCCAGCCTGAAAACAGTTGATTGATGGCCAATTGCCTAGCGCTGTGTCCTTTAGTGCCACATACTTCAGGTTCGACTCCTGGCAGTAGCATGGATGTTTGTTAGAGGTTCGGAATCCTTTTGTGTATATCCCGGTCTAATTAGCACAAAGTGTACACAAAATGATTGTAGAGCGACAAGCTAAACCAAACCAAAGGGTCTGAATGGTCGAGTGGCTAGTGATCTGGCGTTTGGTACCACAGGTTTCGGGTTCGAGTCCCGGCTGTGCCATGGATGCTTGTAGTGGTTCGAATCCCCTTTAAACTGTAATGGTTCGGAATCCCCTTTAAACTTAATAAATAGCAATAAAAAGTCTTTTAATTAACAAATATCCCAATTTTTAAATACGACGCTATTTACATTTATTAAATCATACATATATTTTTAGTAGTAGTAGTAATTACACATTTTATATTATTTTGCTAAAAATGTTAATATTGAAAAAGTTTTGATTCATTTTGCAAAACAAATAAATAAATTGATAAACAAGTAATAATAAAAATAAATAAAATAAACCATTATAAATGAAATAATAGTTAAAAATATAAAAGAAAGACAAACATAGAGGTTGTAGCATTTGAAAAAAGATTCCAGAAATGTTCTTAGCAGATGTTTTTTTTTTCCCTCTATTTTAATATTGCGATCCTGGGGCCTGAATGGCCGAGTGGCTAGCACTCTGGCTCTCGGTACCACAGGTTTCGGGTTCGAGTCCCGGCGCTGCCATGGATGTTTGTAGCGGTTCGGAATCCACTTTAAACCGTAGGTCCCGGTCCTAATAGAATCGTAGAGCGTTGCGGGGGCATTGTTACCCGCATCCCTGGCTTATCTTCAAGTTACACGCGCCCCTGGGTAATGCAAAGTGAGTAATGTCTGTGCAGCTCTTGCCTTAATGCATCAAAGACAATTGTCTAAGTGGTTGCCAGCTGCATTAGAACGAGAATATATAAATATAACTAAATAATGGAACTATAACATTTCACCAAATATGACTATTATCATGTATTATGTATGTACATGTATTATCATGTATTATGTTGCAAAGGATTCTACAGAAAAAATTTAAAAAAAAAATATTATGGAAAATGTTTTAAAAGTTCATTAATATTTATACCACAATAAATTCAACGAAATATCACAAAAATAGTTCTTTAGCCTAATACATCTAAATTAAGGATTTCTCATCAGAACATTTTTTTTTAAATTCCTAAGAATTCTCACATACTCTTTTCATATTAGCCATTATTAAAATTTATTAACTATCATTTCAAATTATATTTATTTTTCTAGTCAACAATAACTATTAAAATTGAATGACGAGAAATTAATAACATTAACAGTACACATTTATAAAATGTGTTCAAAAATGTCTTGCATTCTCAATAAATTCTATTATGCTGTTTTTTATTTTTTAAATTATTTCATTTTATGAATAGTAAAATAATTTTAACGAAATTGAATTCCTTTGAAACGTATAAAATATACAATTATATATTTGGTCCCAAAACATATATTATCTAGTTTCATTTGAAAAAAAAAAAAAAAAAAGATTTCATCTAAATTTTTAACATGCGAAAGAAGTGTAAATTGACCTATACATACTCTTTGATATGCATTAAGGGAAATACGAAAAAATAACAAATAGAATATCTATGAGTTCTTTTCTAAATTAAGCTTTTTCATCTCTTTTTAATACCCTTAATATCTAGATAAACTGTCTAGACAATATTTATTGTATTTTTAGATGTGTAATAGTTTAGAAACAATTTCGCAGCTGCAAAAATCGTTTTCTGCAAAAAGAAATTATCGTCTGAACTTTGTTATATACTGCATAAATACGATTTCGACTTATAATTTGGAAGAATGGGACTGAAATTTTTGAATCGTAGCAGAAGGTTATGTTTTTTGTTCAAATGCAGCTGGCAAACACAGACAGCTTGGTCTTGGATGCCTTAAGGCAAGCGCTGCACAGACATTACTCACTTTGCATCACCCAGGGGGCGCTTGTAACTTGAAGATAAGCCACGGACGCGGATTAACAATATTCCCACAACACTCTACAATCCTATTAGAACCGGCACCTACGGTTTAAAGTGGATTCCGAACCACTACACACATGCCACCGCCGAGATTCGAACCCGAAACCTGTGGTACCGAGAGCCAGAGTTAGCCACTCGGCCATTCAGGCCCTCATAGCAGAAGGTAACGTTTTTAATATAAAATATATCGAACATATATTTTTAAATAAAATTCAAGGAACATGTATAAACACGCATTTTTATAGAAAGTGTATGGAACATGTATAATCATGTATTTTAAAAAAAAAAAAAAATACATGGAACATATATAAATTCATGCGTTCATGTTTTCATATATTTTATTTAAAAATACATGTTTATACGTGTTCCCTGTATTTTTTTAAATAAAACAGACGGAACACGTATAAACATGTATTTTTTAAAATAAAACGCATGGAACATGTATAAACTGTATTTTACAAAAAAATGCATGGGACATGTATAAGCATGTATTTTTTAAATGAAAAAACACATGGAACTTGTATAAACATGTATTTTTTAAATAAAATGAAAACACACAGAACATGTATAAACATATATTTTTTTTTAAATAAAACACACAGAACATGTATAAACATGTATTTTTAAAATAAAACACATGCGACATGTATAAACTGTATTTTTTTTTAGATAAAAACACAAGAAGCACGTAGAAGCATGTGTTTTTTAAATAAAATACATGAAACATGCGTCGAACATACATTTTACATCGTACACACGTGTTTTCTGCATATGTATTGTACATACAGATATACTTTTAGAAAACGAAAATCTAAAAGAAACTGGACTTTTGAGAATATCTTACTCATTCAGTAATATGACGGCTTGATGGCCAATTGGGTAGCGCTCTAACCTTTGGTAACAAAGTCTTCGGGTTCGAATACTGGGGTGATATGGATGTTTTAGTGGTTCGGAATCCATGTTAAACTGTAGGTCCAGGTCTAATTAGCCGAAAATGTGCAAAAAATGGCCGTTGAACGTCAAACCGCACTATGGACATGTTACACTTGTCAAAACTGCAAAAAGATTTTATAAAAATTATTATTATTAAAATTATTTTTTAAAATATTAAAAATTATTTAAATTTAAGAATTTCTGCCTTTCTGCTCACTAGTCATAAATCAGTCTAATTAGCAAATTGCCATCAATATTTTTATTAATAATAAAAAACATTTAAAAACTTTTTCTTAATGTTAACAAATGTTCTGGGATTTGTTTGTTGGACAATGTTCTGGGTTCTGGGAAGAGAAATGAAAAGATATAAATATAATACTTATAAATTTTCTAAATTTCCCTTTTTTTTTCTCTTTAAACGCCCTTAATATCTATATATAACTGTCTAGACATTATTTATAATATTTTTAGATGTAAGTACCGTGTAATAGTTTAGAAACAATTTCGCACTTGCAGTTGATGTGTTCTGAGAGATAAAAATCGTTTTCTGCAAAAAAAAAGAAATTATCGTCTGAACTGTATAATGTATTGCAGAAATATAAGTTCGATTCACAATTTGGAAATATACTACTGAAAATTTTTGAATCATTGAAGAAGATAACATATTTCTTTTTAAAAGAAATACATGGAACATGTATAAACATGTATTTTTCAAATGAAATACCAGGAAATGTATCTTAATACATTTATCGTACATACATGCATTCTACATATGTATTGTACATGCAGAGCTCCTTTCTAGAAAAAGACTATTTCTAAAAGATGTTGTGTTAGTAAATGTAAGGAGTTGTTTAGAGTTGTATAGAGTAAATATAAGGTGTTGTTTTGTACAGACAGGGCCGGATTTTCCTATAGGGTAACTAAGCTTCAGCCTAGGGCCCCAAGAACAAGAGGAGAGTACATTCAAATTGTTAGCAAAATTATAATCATTTTTTAAATAAAATAACTATTAACGTAAAATTTAATATGATATGCAATTTGATATTTTCTTTTTTTTTTTTTTGTGATCTGGATTTTGTTTTTGAATAAAGTTCCATTCTTGGTTTAGTTTAAAACTTAAAAATTCATAATAATTTATACTTAAACTTTAAATGCGAATAATAAATTTATCTGAATTGAATTTGCTTTAATCTTCAATGTATTGAATATATTTCATTTAATTTGATAGAAAATAGGATAATTTTCATTGCATATTTTATTTTCGTAGTCAAAGATTTTTATTATTTGAATTTTGTTTCTTTGTAAATGTTGTGTGCTATGTTTGATGAGTTATTGTTACAAGTACTATATAGGGCGTAGAGAATAAATGTCCTAATAAGTATTGTCGCCTTTTTTATTTATTTATCCGTGCCACATTTTTTATAAAGATTAGTATAAATCCCAACATGTTTCATTTAACATATTGATATATCACAGTAATGATGTATCTTATTATCTCTCATGTAATTTGCAAACTTAAAAATGGATGTGAAAGGTTCTCACAAGTGGAATAGTCGCCTAGGGCCTCTTTTTCCTCTAAATCCGGCCCTGTGTACAGAGTAACTGTAAAAGAATTTATTTCAGTTTAGCGAAATAGAATAAATTAGAATTTTGTGTATCATTGGTACTATAGTGTGTAGGTTGGGCATCTAAACTGTAACTGGGTAGGATTGAGTTGAGATACCTGAGACACAGATAGGAGAACTCACATCATTTACATGCGCACTAACACCATATACATGCAGTTAAAGAATAAAATATTTCCCATATTTAAAGACAGATATTTATAGATTCTTCGAAGTATTCCACTTCTAAGCCGAAATGCCAATACTCAGCTACGAGCAGGATGCACGAAATATACTTTCCGGACGATACTTATTCCGGTATTACTTAAATATACTCTTCGGGTGGGAATCTGCAGGGAAGCGGACCATTTCTTGTGAACGCCGCAGGATGCTTTTGCCAGTGTGTAGTAGGCGTGTGTAGCCAGTGTGTAGTAGTTTTCACTTTACATGGCAAGAGTTAGCGGCTGCTTTGCAGCCAAGTTACCCTGATTGTACCACTGTGTATGAATCACGCCAAAGTTCTTATTACAACGTCGCTGAGAAAATGAATCTTGCAACCTTGAAGTAAATTATATGAAGAATAAAATTACGACTAAAGCTTATAGAGCTAATAAAGCTAAGCCATACGCAGGGCCGGATTTTCCAATAGGCTAATTCAGGCTTCAGCCTAGGGCCTCAAGATCAAGAGGGGCCTACATTCAAATTGTTAGCAAAATTGAATTACACTATTCTAAAACAGTAAACACTAAAACACTGAATCGCAAATAAGGAGAAATTCTACACATATGACTAATAAAAAACATAATAAGTAATTTACAAACTTAAGAATAGGAGGTGAAAGGGCCTCATAAGTGGAATAGCCTGAGGCCTCTTTTCATCTAAATCCAGCCCTGTACATCCACGACATCGCCGGACCCGAACGCGAAACCAATGGTAAAGCAGCCAAAGGGATAGTGTCTTGGCCATCAGGCTCTCTCTCTCTCTCTCTTTTATATATATATATATATATATATATATCACACACACACATACATATACGCACACATATATATATATATATACATACATAGATATATGAAACACAATAAGCGTTTGGGAATGTATCAAATGTTTCCCAATTTTCTAAAATGTATACATTTAATAAATTATTAAAATTTAATGCGTATTAAAGGTATTGTATGTCTACAATATTTCATATAATCAGATTTTTTATTTTTATTAAAAAAATGAATTTTTCCTCAAATAAAATATTATTATAATGCCCGAGCAGCCAAGTATGAAAAATAAATGTATCCAATAAAGAAAATGACGCTTTAAGCCTTTATACAGTTTCATTTTTCTCTACATGGTTCATTATACAATATTCACCAATTTAAAATCTGCCGATATTTTTTATTACAAATTACATGCATTTATTTTATCTGCAATTTGCTGTCTTGCACTTTACTATTTTATTTGTAAATCGAGTTTCAAACTCCTAGATATTTAAATTTCCAGTAATTTCACTCCAAAATGCTCCAAGAAATGGCTTTTGTTGGAGTGCACTTCACACCTATATCTCAAAAATCATTTTCTTCTAGAATAGTCAGACGTCTGGCAAAATTCCAAAATTTATGTTCGATAGAATGTTGCATTTTTTAATTCTTCCTTTCTAAGAATAGAGGTAATTATAGCTTTAATGAATCAACTCATAAAAAAGTCTGATAGGGCTTACAAAAGTATTTTTTTTTCTTTTCAGAACATGTTTTCTAGTTGCAAATAAACATAAATTATACTTTCAGATTGTATAATGATTATTATAATGTATACCGCTGTCGTATAGTTAATTGGGCAATCAGATTGTAACAGGGTGTGGTTGGGGTGAAATAGTTGAGACACAGCTTGGAAAACTCCTAGCTTTATTTGCACACACTCAAACACTTCACATATACAATTAGAGACATACAATGCTAAACACATTTAAAGACATATAATTGTAGATTCTTTTTAAAGACTCCACTTCTATGCCGAAAACCCGATACTCGGCTACCCTCAGGATGCGTGAATTGTGCTTCCTCTCCGGGTGAAAGTACTTAGGCTAGCTGATTATTTTTCCTGAACGCCATACTTTTTCCGGTGTGTAGAAGAAAGCGCGGTTACATCACTATTTTTTTTTTTATCTTGATGAAAAATGTCTACTAAATTCATTCAATTTAAACTGAAACATAAATTTAACTTTTATATTATTATTTTAATACGTAACTCTATCATATAGTTAATTACATTGAAAATAAAATTTTTAAAAATCTTAACATCCAATTAAAATTTATAAATATATATAAATTTTAATTTGATTTATATATGAACATGAATATATACATATAGAAATGAAACACATTAAGTGTTTTGCAATGTTACAAATGCTTTCCAATTATATATGCTACAATTTTATTAAAAATTGCTTTCCGTTAGTTAATTGTTAATAATTGTACGTTTAAAACATTTCAGATAATCAGACTTTCTTATTTTGATTAATAAATGATTTTTTTCGTAAATAAAATATTTATAAAACGTCCGGTGCAGCCAAGTATGAAAAATAAATGTATCAAATAAGGAAAATTCCGATTTTAACATTTTTTATACAGTTCATTCTTTCTACATGGCTCATTATACAGTATTCACCAATTTAAATCTGCCGGTATTTTTTATTGCAGATTACATGCATTTATTTTATCTGAAATTTGCTGTCTTGCACTTTACTATTTTATTTGTAAATCGAGTTTCAAACTCCTAGATATTTAAATTTCCAGTAATTTCACTCCAAAATGCTCCAAGAAATGGCTTTTGTTGAAGTATTCTTCACACCTATATCCCGAAGTCATTTTCTTCTGCAATAGTTAGATGTCTGGCAACATTCCAAAATTTATGTTCGATAGAATGTTCCATTTTTTATTCTTTCTTTCTTAAGAATAGAGGTAATTATACTATTGTGCCCAAAAAGTAAGACCAATTATTATTTTTTTTCAAAAACTCTTTTATTTATTCTTCCAAATTTATTTCATCGCCTTCAAAGTAGACCCATCCGGACACAATGCACTTATGCCAACTTTTTCTAATCCTCAAAGCATGCTAAAAAGTGAATCGGCAGGGATGGCCTCCAAAGCGCGCCGCGAGTCATGTTGAATCTGTTCAATCGACTCAAAACGGTGTCCCTGGAGTTGTATTTTAGATTTAGGGAACAGCCAGAAGTCACACGGTGTGAATACGGTGGTTGTGGAACGATATGGATTTCATTTTTAAGGAAAACGTCACGAAGAATGAATGCAGTGGGAGATAGCACATTCAGTGTTTTCGGTACCAATCGATATTTGATACGTTCGAAGTCCAGAATGGAATTGACCGATTCTTTTGAAATTCCAACATTATCAGTAAGGTCTCTAATTGTAAATCGACGGTTTGTAAGCACCAAATCTTTAATTTTTTAGACGTGAGCTTCATCGGTTGAGGTTCGACCAGAGGGCTTTTTGTCTTCAACGCATTCTCTGCCTTCTTTGAACTGTTTATACCACTTCTAAACATTTCTTTCCGATATAGGAATGCTCCCCGAATGCCTTCTGCAACATTCAATACGTTTCCTCAAACAAAATTTAATACGAGTTCTTTGCTCAATGAATTGAAACATTTCAAAATCGCCGGAATTAACATCTCACGAAGCCAAGCATAACTCAAACACTAATGAATATTTTGAATTCAAATTTCACACAGATGTCAATGACAATGCCAGCAACCAAAAAAGAAAAAGAAATAAATTCCAGAAGCCCCGTGAATTTAAAATTTAAAATTGACCTTATTTTTAGACACAGTAGTATACTTCACACCTTTATTTCAAAGTCATTTTCTTCTGCAATAGTTAGAAGTTTGGCAAAATTCCAAAATTTATGTTCGATAGAAGGTTACATTTTTTTTTTATTCTTTCTTTCTCAAGAATAGAGTTAATTACAGATTTAATGGATTAAGGCATAAAAAGTCTGGTACTTCTTACTAAAATATTGTTTTTTTTTTTGTTTTGTTAGAACATGTTTTCTAGTTAACTATTTTTTTTAAATGTATTGCTATCAAAAGTAATTAGTAGTTAATCATATCAGAATATTCAATATGTTTTTGTTTAAATTTTGAAATATGCTTTACTCATTTTTTTTAAATATCGCCTCTCATTAAAGTAATGGAATTTTTATTTTTATATTAAAATATATTAATAAGTTGACGATTAATTTTCTGTACATTCAAAATAATGTATAAGCAATATTTTAAGAAAATAGAAAATATCAATAATATTTATAGTTTTTTATTTAAAATATTTAAATATCAATTAAATTTTCAAATTTCGATTCGTTCAAAAATTTAAATAAAAATTTGAACGATTATTTTCAACATGTATATTTTGTAGTTCATGTCAAATAATAATAAATTCTGGGAATGAAAAGCTGAAATGTGCATGAAAAAAATCACATAATTTAAAAATAATTCAACAAAAAAATATGTATTATAATACAGAAATAAATTTAAGTAAATAAAACTTTTCTGTTCATCAATTGTTCGATTCAAGAATATTTTTATTAGTTTAACAACATTTGTTTTTACATTTCTATAAAGGCATTAAAAACATTTAACTTTTTACAATTTTACCTTTAATAACATTTGTTTTTTTTTACTTATGCTTAACATTTAACAACATTTATTTTTACAATATTTTTTATATGTGTTTAACAATGACAGTATTTAACATTTAACAACATTTGTTTTTATAATTTTTTTACATTTGTGTAGCAATATTAACAACGTTTAAGAACATTTTTTTTTACAACATATGTTTTAACAACATTTGTTTTGTTTGTAGAAAAATTGAAACTTAAATGAATGATGATAAATAAATAAACAAGTCTCTTTGTTTCAAGTATAAAAAAGAGATTTATGAAATTGCAACTGAAACCGAAACAACTTTTAATTCATCAATAAAAATGTTATACTTTTGACATATTTTTTTACCTTGATTAAAATCAGAATAAAAATATATTCAGTCGTCAAAATTAAACTTTATTATTTGATAATATTCTTTTTTATTTAAAGAATTTAAATGTAAAAATATATATACAACAAGTAAAAGTACAAAATAAATACGTACACAATATAGACACCAAAAACAAGGTTTTCTCTTAGAAATATAAAAAGATTTTTGAAATTACAACAAAAAATTAATTCATCGATAAAAAACCTTTATACATTTAAATTACTTTTTACGTTTAAAAACAGACGAAAATATATTCAGTCATTAAAATTAAGCTTCATTTTGATAATATTCTCATTTATTTAAATAATTTAAATGTAAAAAAATATTAATATAACTAAATTTTTATGCTTAGCTTTTGACATTCTGTATATTTATTTGTTTAAATAATAAAAGAATAGATTTAATGCAATTATATCATGTCTTTAAATAAATTGCGTTTCAAATTAATTTATCTAAATTATAAATGTTTCTATAAGAAATAATCATGCTTAAAAAATAAAACTCTTATTTAAAATATAAGTAAAAGTTATCAAATAGAAATTTTCCGTCTTTATTAAATTAATTGAAAGAAAATGTGAAAGAGCAATCAATTATGGATGCGATTAAAGAAAATAAATTTAAATTGCTACTTTCAATTCTATTTATTCATTTTAAATACGTTTTAATAATGCAAGAATAAATTAATATAATCTCTGAAATTCTTTTTTATTTTCCGTCAGACAATTTGTGAGTTTCATATTTTCTCTTTTAAAAATACTATTTTTTAGTAACTTGCATAAAAACTATTTTATTTCAGTAATTTTAAAATATCCAGTGCTTAAAAATAATTGGTTATGATTTATCGAAAATAATGGATGTTCTAAGTGTAAACAAATCTATTAAAGAATAATAAATTTGATTTATTTTTTCACAAGCAAATGATAAATTAAAATAAGGCAAAAACTTAATAAGTTGAACATAGCATTTTAACAATTAATTAACAATTTTGATTTTAAATTTTTTAAATCATATGATTTCAAAAATTAAATATGTCATTTATATCATTAAATAAACGTAATAAAATTTATCGCCTGCTGATATTTTAAATAACTGCAAATAAAAATTATCGCATGCTAATATTTTAAATAATTTCAAATAAAAGAACTATCGCCTGCTGATATTTTAAATAATTGCAAATAAAAGAACTATTGCCTACTGATATTTTAAATAATTGCAAATAAAAATTATCGCTTACAGATATTTCAAATAATTGCAAAAAAAATTACTGTCTGCTAATTTTTTAAATAATTACAAATAAAACATTATCACCTGATGATATTTTAAATAATTGCAAATAAAAAAATTATCGTTTACTGATATTTTAAATAGTTCCAAATAAAAAGTTATCACCTGCTGATATTTTTAATTATTGCAAATAAAACATTATCTTCTGCTGATATTTTAAATAATTGCAAATAAAAATTATCGCCTGCTGATATTTCATTTGCAAAATAAAAAAAAATTATATTATATTTATTTTAATAAAAAGTTTTTTTTTTTTACAAATTTATTGAAATTTTAAAATTCAGACTAAATTTTTATTGATAGAAAGAAAATCTAATGTAAAGAAAAAATAAATTTCCAAAGATTCATGTATTTTAACATATAAAAAAAAAAAAATCCTATAAAACATTTTTGCTTTCTTGAAAATAAGGAATGGGAGAGCAAAAATACATTTGAATTTTGATGAAGCAATGTTTTGAAACAAAGAAAATTTTTTTTCCGGAAAATTTAGCCATTTACATGTTCTTAGGGGGAGAAAATGGAGCCTTTTGTTCTCGTAGGAAAATCGATTTTTATACAACTTTCAAATTTTTTTTTTTTTTTCCAAATAGGATTTGTGTTCAAAATGCAAAGTCTAAAATCAGAAATTTTGAAAGCAATCTTTATTTAAAATGTCCATTTTTAGTAGATGAGAATTATATATTTATTTTATATATTATAATTAAAAACAAAACACCTCTCGATATCAAAATTTAGAAGAAGGCCATTTTATATTTAAGTTTATTGATATTTTTTCAGGTTAGAACATTTTTGAAACAGAAATAATTTATATTTAATAGATATTTTATGATATTTTAAATAATTTAAAATAAAAAAGGATCGTCTGCCGATATTTTAAATAATTGCAAATTAAAAATTATCGTCTGATGATATTTTAAATAATTGCAAATAAAAAATTATCGTCTGATGATATTTTAAAAAATTGTAAGTAAAAAATTTCTTCTGATGATATTTTAAATAATTGCAAATAAAAGGATCGTCTGCCGATATTTTAAATAATTGCAAAAAAAAAAAATTATCGTCTGATGATATTTTAAATAATTGTAAGTAAAAAAAATTATCTTTGATGATATTTTAAATAATTGCAAATAAAATTTATCGTCTTGTGATATTGATAATAAATTATGATAATAAATTTATTAAAATAACTAAAAATACTTTATATACTATAATTCGTTGAATAATTGTTATTTTATAAAAGATCATTTTTCAAGAGAAATGGGTATGAATACTTGTTCCATTTTTTGTATTTTATTAATATTTTGAAAATATCTTTTAATTAAATCATGTCTATTCGAATAATGAAATAAATTCACTTAAAATGTAAATAACAGCAAGTATTTTTTTTAGTTATTACATTCCATAACGTATTGAAACGAGCACAGATATTTAAAAAATAAATATATGTATTATATACATGAAAATGTTTATTCAATTTTAATTGTGTAAGGTCTTTTTCAAATAAAATTTTATGGAATACAAGAATTATTTCTATCGTTCTCAAAAATAAAAATGTTTAGTGTTCCATTCTGTTTATATTTCAACGAAGTCGTTATCTCATAACAATATATCTTTTCCATCTTTAAAAATAGTTATTTGTTATTTTAAACATACAAATCATTGTGTGATTTTTTTTCTGGCAACAAATGTTGACTTCCACCAAACGATTTCAAACTCGGAAAAAAAAATCATTATTTCTTTTGCGAAGTACACAAAACGTCCCCATACAGTAAAAAGAAAAAAAGAAATTGTTACACATTTTCCTTCTGTTCCACAATCTTGTCAAACGATATGCCTTCCGTAGAACCTTTCAGCAGACGATTTCTTTCCACCTGCACTACTGGGATCGAGGCTGCTCCATCCGCCGCTACGCCCCCATCTCCTTCACTTAGCTTCCTCCACCTATCCCGATCGTTTGGTAGAAGACCGCTAACACGCTTGAGATTCGCACGCTCTGAAATCGTGTGCGTGTGTTTGTGGACGCACCCCGGAGTGGAGTCCCTCCCCCATCTCTCGATCATGTTTTTATCTCTTCATTATCGTCTGCTAGTGCAATATCGAAAGGGATCAAATTTTTGTGCAGAAATACATTTTTCAAAAATGAAATATCGCCTGCGTTTGTGTGGACGTGTTTGAAAGCTACATTTTATTTATCGTTTGTAAAATGTTCGTGGATTGTTCTTTCGGATATTAAATCACCTGGTAAGGAACTTTTTTCAATTTCTAAGTGTCATTTTTGCTCAATTTATTCATAGGCTTGTTGTGTTTAGTAATTTGAAGAAGAAAAAAAAAATAGAAATTACTGGTAGTTCTGAATCGCTGAAGTTCTTTGAATGTTTGCTATTTTCTGAAAGTAGTTATCATCAAACGATTTTTTATTGAAATCGTTTGCTTGGAATAATCCCATTGTTTTTGATGCGAAAGAAAATATTTCAGAAAAAAAAAAAAATAATTTGTGAGACTGTATATTTGATGTTGTTGAAAAATAATTATTTGAAAGATTCCAAGTAAAATCTATATATTGTTGTGTATTATAAATATTTAAGATAATATCCATTGAAAAAATATATCTGAATTATACTTCATGAAATTTTAGAGTGAAGTTTCATATTTACTGAAAAGTCTTCAAAACGACTGTTTGCATATATTATTACTAGTAATTGTCTGTTGTTTAATCCATTACATGGAAGTATGAATCAATTAATTAGAAAATACTAAAAAAGAATAACAACATATTGAAATTCAGATGTGTTCTATCATCTTATTTATTTTATAAATGTTAGATTATCTCTAAAAGTCAAAGTTCGATATTGTTCATCAAATTATTGGATCTCTTGCTAAATTAAAATAGAAGAATTGTTGGTATTTTAGCAAATTTCTTGTTGAAATCGAGCTGGAAAAATTATTAAAAATCGGAATTTAAAATTCAGAGCTTTTTGCTACTCAAAGTAATATTTATTTTGCAGGGTTCAATTTAGAAAAATAATTAATTAAATTAAAAACAACGATAAAAGTAAGCTTAAAAAAATAAGAAATTAATTCGTCTTTCAACGTTATTTAACTGTTATATCTACGAAGTTGTATACTCTGTGTGGGAGTGCTATATAATTGTGCTAACGACTTATATTGCCAAATAAATACTTAACAAAAATAGTAAATTAATATTTGATAAAGTGTCTGATGGTTACAATTTTAAGAAATAAAGGAGGTACAGTAAAATATTTTGAATATCTAAGCAATATTTGCCGTTGAAAAAGCAAAACGTATTTGCAAGCTTTTCAATAACTGGTGCTTTGAAATAACTGTTAATATTTCTTCTGATTAAATTGAAAGATCTAGACTTCAACTAGATTTTTTATTCAGTAGTATGATATACATCGATTCAATTCTATAAAAGTTCAACAATCTAATCCCTTTTGAAGTTTGAACAGTTTGATTTCATCATATCACCACTGTGTTGTGAAGAAGAATCTTAACATCCAGTATTTACCTATTACCGATATAGTTATATCCTCAAATATCAGTGCACTTTTATTGGGCCAAATATACAACGAAGTCCATACCCTGCAGTCTCCATGATGCCTTGGTATAGAGGCCCCAGTGGCTCTGCGCAAGATTTAGTAGAACTTCAAGGAAGACTCCAACCCAGCAGGCTGAAGTGAGCAAGCTTCCGAAGAGTCCTCACCTACCATGCAAAGAGGAGGAAGAAAAAGTCTGCACATCACGTCGGTGGCTTCTGTCTGCATTCTGTGCTAAAGGAGCCACTGTGTCTGGTCAACTCTGTACCTTTGAACTTCGAATTCGGAAGGTAGGTGTATCTCTGGAACAAATCCATACATTTAGTTGTAGATTAAGAAGCACCTTATATATGTTACGTGTAAAAATTGAAGCCAATTTATTAAAGTTCATTGAATAATTTATAAAAGGCCTGATTTTAGTATAAAAATGATAATTATCCATCTAAAGTTTTTTAAAAAAAATGCGCCAATCAGGTTTGTTTAAAATGAAAACTTTTATTTATTAATGTTTAAAAATCGTAGCTTCAAGTGATGATGGTTTTAAAATTTTATTCAGATATTATGTTACGGTATGGAAATGGAGCTTTTTAATTAAATAAAAAAACATATTTTCAAAGGTACTTCTTCTAAATACTTCTAAAAACGAAGCATCCATCTTGTTTATGTAAAGGAAAAAAAGTTTTTAAATAGCTATCGTAATTTTAAGAAGTAAAATATAAGAAAAGGAACAACACATACATAGTTTTGCAAAATACATGTATACTATTAGATTTGGGTTTAATTTAAATAATATGTGAAAAATTTGTGGTAGTCTAAATAGGTGATGAAAGCGATTCATCTGTAATAAATATATTGGATGAATACGATATTTTTAAGATTTAATATTATATTTATAGTTTTATATTTTTAATTTTAATATTTTTTTATTTTAATATCTTTTATTTTAATATTTTTTATTTTAATATTTTTTATTTTAATATTTTTATTTTTATATTTTTATTTATATATTTTTTATTTTTATATTTTATATTTTATATTTTTTTATTTATATTTTCATTTTTATATTTATATTTTCGTATTTTTATATTATATTTTCATTTTATATTTATATTTTCGTATTTTTTATTTTAGATTTTATATTTTTAGTAACTATCGAAATTCTTTTAAGAAACAAAGTTAAATAAATTTATGAAAAAAAAAAAAAATTTTTTTTTTTAATTTATTAAAGGGGACAGCATATCGTAGTTTTGCAAAATGCATGTGTATTTCTATTAGATTTGGTTTTATTTTAAATGTGTACTAATTTTGTTTTCTATATAACGTGTGCTAAAAGCAATTCAACGCCATAAGTATATGGAGTAAATGTGATGATTTAATATTTTAATTTAAATTCGTATTTTTAGATATATAAAATATTTAAATGAGGCAACTATCTAGTTTTACATTAAATTAATATTTATGAAAGCCATAATTTTATAATAATTTATAATGATAAGCCATTATTTTATAAATATTTTTTATAATGAAATTATAATTATCCATATAAATTGTTTTTAAAAAGGATTCGTCAATCTTGGGTGTTTAGAAATTGAAACCCATTCTATTTATAAAAAATGCAGCTAGGCATGTCTTTAATAATAATATATAAAAAAAACACATTTATTTTCATAAGTAACTATAAAACATCTAAAAAAATGTAGCGTCCATCTTTTTTATGCAAAGGGAAAACTTTATATAGCGACCGTTGTTTTAAGAAGTAAAATATATGAAAAAAATACCGTATCGAAGTTTTGCAAAATGCATGTATTTCTATTGATTTAGATTCTATTAGATTAAAAGAAACAATAATCATACGCTACAACATACATGCGTATTTTTATTAGATGTGGGCTTAATTTAAATAATGCGGGCTAATGCGGTTGTTGTCTATATAGTGTGTGCTAAAAGCAAATCACCTGCCATAACTATATGGAATGAATACGATATTTTAAAATTTAATATCTTAATTTAAATATATATCTGTAGATAGATAAAAAATATTTAAACTGAGGCAATTATCAAATTGTATGTTAAAGTCAAAAGATTTTAGTGTAAAATGATAATTAATCCATGTAAAGTATTCTAAAATGTTTCGCCAATCTTTTGTTGTTTAGAAATTGAGCCCATTCTATTCATAAAAGGAATGCATATTTTGAATGCATTCCTTTTCTAAATAGAATGGGCTGCATTAATTTTCTGCATTTAAACTACATTTAATTTCCTTTATAAGCATATTTTTATATGCACATTTTTAATAATAAAAAAATAATATTTATTTTTAGAAGTAACTGTTTTTTTTTTTTTAAAACATGAAGCGTCCATCTTGTTTTATGTAAAGATAAAACTTTTTAAATAGTGATCTTATTTTTAAGAAATAAAATATATGAAAAAGAATAACATAATGTGTTCTACAAAATGCATGTTTATTTCTATTAGATTTGAGTTTGATTTAAATAATGTGTGCTGAAAGGGTTTTTATGTAAAGCGTGCTAAAAGCGATTAATAATATATGTAGCAGCCATTCATAAATATATGTTAAAGCAGCTATTCATAAGTATATGTAGCAGCTATTCATCAGTATATAAGTAAGTATATGGAGCAGATATTCATAAATATATGAATCTGTTATTCATAGGTATATATTCAGAAAAGTATGAAAATGTCATTTTAAAATTTAATATTTTAATTTAAATAAGTATATGTAGACATATAAAAATATTTAAAATGACGCATCTATGTAGTTGCATGATATTTTCAGATTTAAAATCATATTATTTTTTAAAAGCCGGAATTAATAAACGTAAATTATAAAAAGCAATTTACACATTAACAATGATTTTTGTATAAAATGGTAAAATGTTTTTAAAATGAGTCACCTATTTTAGTTGTTTAGAATGAAAAGCTTTATTTAATAATGGTTAAAAATCGTGTTTTCAAATGATGATGGTGTTAAAATGCTATTCAGAAATTGTGTTATAAAAATCGAATATTTTGTTAGAATGGGATATACATTTATAATGCATGTATTTTAATTGCTTAAAATCAAAGCAAATAATCTTTACATCTTATTTAACTTATTTTTAAATAAATAAAATTTTATAATTTAAAAAAAAATTTACGTTTTTTTAAACGTTATTATTGAATGATTCCTAGTATTAAAAACCACTGACTTTCAAATACTTTTTGATATTTCAAATAATATATAAATCATAAATCTCACATTTTTTTTTTTATAGGTATAATATCCTTAAATTTATTTAGTATTTATTGAATATTAAATACTTAATGGTTTTATATTATTATTTGAAAAAACTCTTTTTCGTGTGTATTTTTAACTCAATATTCTTTGTATTATAAATATATTTTTTATCATAATCTATATCACAACTTTATTTAGTCGTTGTATGAATAAATAAACTAGCACAATAAATTTCAAATGCAATCAGTAAATAATATATTTTTGTATTTTTACACAAATTATTAATTAATTTTACTTCAAATAAAAGAAAATTTAAAATTAATTTCATACCTCAAAATATTTTAAATTAAAAACAAACTTTTTTTTTAAAAAAAAATATCCAAAATATTACTAATATTTTTTTATAAAATTAATTTTATTTAGGGGAGCCAAATAAGTATTTTTTATGTTTTTTAATTATTAGTAAAACTAAAAGATTATGCAAATTATCCTGAATGAATTAAGTTAAAAATTATAACAAACCCTGAGGATATCGATTCATTTTTATTCTCACATTTCACGATTGTAATAATATTTCAGACAGACTTTTCTTGAAATTAAATGTAATTTACAATTTTTAATAGCCCAGTAATTAAAATAATGACTCTTCCTTGAAAGCGTGAATTGCATGCATAATTTATGCAGTTACTGTTGGAAGATTTGTTCCTGATTATCATCCATAAATTTGTAAATTATATTAACACCATTTCTGAAAATTAAGTAAAGTAAAAATAAATTATCACTAGCTGAGTAAATTAAAAATGCGATCCACATCACCTATTGAAGATTTAACATTTTATTTTAGAAAAATGAAATCTTTAATTTGTAAGAAATTCTTGTCAATATTTTATCTGTTTATATTTAGATTGTCATTCTTCCATATATTTTCTAATATTTTAAGTGCAAAATAGAATTATTCATTTTATTTTCTGTTAAATCGTGAAAATCGATATTTTATGATAATCAATATTTAATAATAATACACTAATCAATATTTGTATAATATTAATTTATAAAAAAATCAAATATTTTTTTTAGGCATTCAAGCAAGATTTTTAAACTGTTCTATTGTTGTTTTAAAATATAATGCGATTATAAAACTGTACATAATACATCATACTAACTTTTTAGTTTGAAAGAAATAGTGATATATAACTTCCATAAAAACTGTAAGAAAGATTTATAAATTTATAATTGAAAATTTATAAAATTTCTTTAAATGTTTTTGATTTCGACTGTAATATTTGTTTGCTCAGTTAATTACGAATCTACATATTTTTTATTCTTTACTAATATTTCTTTTTTTTATAAACTTAAAAAAAACATTTAGTTTATAAAAATATTATAAATACTTATTAAAATGATATATATTTTTTAAATTTACATCTATTAGCAATTTAAAATAATGTTTTTATTGATTGAATAATGTTTCTTTTTTTTAATTCAAAAGATTTATTTAACCTTATTTTCAATAGTATAGCCTAAATCAAATATTCGAATACAATTTTAATAAACATTATTTATTTGGTATTGTTGACAACTATTAAAGCCTATTTTATAAACTCAAAAATAATGTAATTTTAACAATTTTATTAAATAATGTATAATAAATGTTAATTTTATTATGCTATTTTTAAATTTAATGTTAATTTTATGCTTAGTTAATGTTAATAATATATAATAATTTCAGTAATTTTAACAATTTTATTAAATTTGCAAAGGAAAAAATTTAATTTTTTAAGCAGTAATAATAAAATAAATGTGCATTAAATATTACTATTTAATAACATAAAATTATTTAATAAAACAATATTAATGAAATAAAACAGTAAATGTAAAAAAAAAAAAAAAAAATGCTAGCCCGTTTTTAAAAATTTAGAAAATTATATTTTCCTTATTTGATTTTTTAATGGTTCTTATTCTTTTGTACATTTACTTTTAAAGGTTTATTTAATTGACGTGTAGAGTAAATTTTTAATGAATATTTTAAATAAAGTTATTAAAATTATTAATGACGTTTTATTTAAAGTGATATTAGTAAATTATTTAAGTAATATTAGTAAAATTATATACAAATCTTGTATAAAATATTATACATTTATAACTTATAAATCAGTTGGTTCAACTAGACATAATGAAATTCAGTTATCAATAATAGTCGAGTAATGATAAATTGTTCTCAATTTTTAGCCATCATGAATCACGATATATTTATTTTCTCAATTGTATTTGTTTTTATAGAAATTTGCTGTAATGTATATACGTTTTTGTATACATATTAGTATATTAGGCAACATAAAAGGGAAGCACTTGGTAATAATGATTTTTGTAAACTTTTATTTTATAGCAAACTTGAATACATTATTTAAAACCAGAAATCGAAATGTTTGTTCAACTCATTGCAAATTTAAACTAATACATTAGAACATAGAAGATCTGAGAATAGCTGAACAAGTCATCCTTTTTGAAGTAAAAAATTTATGTGTATTCGTAAAATTGTTTATTTTTTTTTATTTAAACTTTGAGCCATCCTTATTTAATAATTCTTCGTCGAATGTATATGTCAGTTAGTAAACACAGCAGGAATATTATCACAAATGAAGATGAGTTGAAAACTCTGCAGAAAACATCTGCTTATATCAAATAAAACCTTGTTGCTTTGTAGGATAGGGGTAGTAGGAGGATGTAGATATTCTTTTGCTTTTTAAATCTTCATTTAGCTGTTTCAACATAGAATTTGAAAATTTTGATGCTTTATGTTTGCATTTTGATGTATTTTTTGTTCGTTCTTTTTACATTCATTAATTACAACATTCCCTTTACATTAAATGATATTTTAAATCTCTTTCAAGTTTTATACTGAAGTAAATTCTTCAAAATGTACTATGAAATACACGCTTTACACATTTTAAGATTGATAATTTAATAACAACATGGACTTTATTTAAGGGGTTTTTTTTTTTATTTATTAGTTTAATAGATGTAATATCTTCTCCATTTTCTTCGTAGTTTTATATTCCTTATTAAATTATTTAAAAAATATTTCAACTTTTGTATTAAAAACACTCAATATCAACGTTATTTCTACCTATACACTGCTAGACCTATATATCTTCCTGTCTTACAGTAGAAATTTACATTATTTATAGGATAGAAGAGTGTAGAAAAAAGTATAAATGTTAGTCATAAAATGCTTTGCTGAAGTTTTTCTTTTGTAACATGAGTAACATTTTATGCGTGTAGATTTTTTTTTTTATGCCAAAAGGGTATTAGTATAAAGACAAATCATTGATATAAATTCCGATGTAAAAAGAATTCTCAGTCATTTTAAGTATAGAAATTTTAACAGGTACAGATCATATTATATTTATTTGTATGATAGCGTTTCTTTTTTTATAGAAATTTTCTGTAATGCATAATGTAGCATAATTATAATTTTTAGCCTTATGCATGCAAATTTTTTTATGCCAAGTATCGTAGGTAGCCAAGGATTTTATGCCAAGGGTTATGTAGCTGAAGTATAAATTATTGATGAAAATTCCAATGTAATTTGTTTGAATGGTAGCTTTTGCTTTTATAGAAACTTGCTGCAATGCAAAAATGTAGCATGAATATGATCACTATCTTTACACATGCCGATTTTTTTTTCATGGAAATATATGATGTGCGTAAGTTGAAGGTCCCGGTAAAGTGTCAAAAAATGATCGTAAAAGATGAATTATTGATGAAAATTCCAATGTAACAAAGAATTCATAGTCTAATTTTAAGTATAATAATTTTTAGCCGGTATAAATCAAGTTACATTTATTTGATGACATCGTTTGTTTTGATAGAAATTTGCTGTAATGCTTAATGTAGCATGAATATAATCATTTGCTTTATACGTGTAGATTTTTTATGCTAAATGTATTATGTAGCTTAAGTATTAGAGAAATCATTGACGAAAATTCCAATGTAACAAAGAATTAATAGTCAAATTTTAACTAAAATAATTTTTAGCCTGTATAAATAATGTTACATTTATCTTGATGATAATGTTTGCTTTTATAGAATTTTACTGTAACGCATAATGTAGTATAAATATAATCATTAGCCTTATGCGTGTAGGTTTTGTATGTCAAGTGTATTACGTGGCGTTTCCGTCAATAATTTGCCTTTATAAAGACAAAATATTCACGAAAATTCAAATGTTACTAAGAACTCTAGTCTAGTTTTAAGTATAATAATGTTTAGCCAGTGTAAATCATGTTTTATTTATTTGAATGACAGGGTTTGCTTTTTTATAGAAATTTGCTGTAATGCATATATACTAGGCAACTTCAAAGTAATAAATTATATACTTATGAGTATCATGATATTTTATTTTCCAGCAAACTTGAATACATTAATCGATTTTGTTAATCCATTACAGAAACATTTTGCTGTTAAATAGCACACGTTAATAAAAACTTATACAAAACGTTTTAAAACATTATTTATGTTAGAATTCAGATAATAAACAGAAATTCATCAAAATCAAGAAAAAAGCATTATTAGAACTCTGAGTTTTGCTGCAGCCATACCAGAATTCGCAATAGATCTTGCTGTTGAATTCATTTATAGCTAGCTCTATTTACCAGTTTTCGTTTAGCTGTAGGCGTGTTACGCGGTCATATAAATATTTAAACACACTTAGTCACGCATGGTAGAAATGAAAACCCAAAATATATTCATTATTCTTTTTGTTAAGCAAATCGATCCTGGCTAACAAACTGTATGCTGTAACTGTAACTGTAAATGAATTTTTATCAATGGCTGCAAAGATGGAAAACAGAGTTTGTGTAATCGCATTTATAATAAAACTTCTGTAATAGCCATGGGAATGTAAAATTGGTTATCAGTTAAAGTTTTATTTTTAATTTAATACTATTTTTTATACAGTTTATTTCTTTTTTTTTTTTTTGTTTCATGTGATGTTGATTTGAGGTAAACAAGCAATATAATTTTGCAATAAAAATCTTAACATTAAGGTTTATAACCATTGCCCTAGTGAGTTAAGCAATTTTAAAGTTACAGATTATGCGATTTCAAATCAGTTAATTGATTTATGTGTGTAAATTAATACATATATACTTTAAATATATAATTCCTCATAATATCATTTTCTTAAAGATGATGATAGTAGCAAGTAATTTATAATAAAGTTACAATAGTTATAATATTAATAATAATAAATAATTTTCTTAAAATGAAAATAATAATAGGTAATTGATAATAAAATAATAATAACAATAATAATAATAATAATAATATTAATAAATATTTTTCTTAAGACTGATATTAAATGTAAAAACATTTATCATATTAAAAGTAAAAGTTTTTAAAATTTCATATGTATATAAATTGTTGTAAACTGTATATTTTTTAATTTAATTATAATTTGAAATTACCGAAAATATGTATCATAATATAAACTGTGTTTTTTTTTTTTTTTTTTTTTTTTTTTGCAATAATTTACTTTAAACCATTAATAATAACACACATAAAAATATAAATAAAAAAAAGAAAATACAAAAAATAAAGAAATACAGGTTACGTATAGAATTTAAATTTAATGTAAGAACAAAACGCATAAAAGTAATCTTTAAAAAAAAATTAATAATAAATAAAATAAATAAAAATAAAATAAAATGGAACAAAAAAAAAAAAAAAAAAAAAAAAATATAGAATTCCAAACGATTTTTCTTTTCTAGGAAAAATTGAAAATGAGATTTTTCCTGACAATCACTTTGAAATAAAATTGTCTTCGGTTTCACCAGACGATCTTTTAGAACATTTTTACATTATTTATTTATATATTTATTAGATCGTGAAAAAAAATGAAAGTAGTCGGCGACATAAAAATTTATCAAGGACTCGAAAAACACCTCACCCACAACAATACACATAATAACAACAATACACACAATAACAATACACATAATAAATCACCCACAACAATAACATAAAAAAAATCATTTTTTTTTCTTTTTAAAAAATCTTTTTTTACATTATTTAGTTAAATAATTATAAGCTGGTGAACGAAATTATTAAAAAAAAAATACTTCAAGCGAATTTAGACAATTGTTTTAATTCTGATACTTTTTAATATATTGTCAGAAATCTGTTTATTTTCATGATTTTTGAATTAATTTTATTTGCACTTTACATGTCTTATGTGCAAAGTATAATATAACACTTTTAAAAAATCTTTTCCATTTAAAAAAAAAAGAAATACATGTATATTCATATATTATTTATACTATTTTACATTATCTACCTATACTATCATACTTTCACTATTATAAATCTCATTAGAAGCAGAAACATTGTACTAGAATTACAATCAATTAATTTTTTGTAACTTTAAGCAATAGCCCATCATTTCTAACCTTTTACAGGTAATATATTTCCGATATACAAGTTATCCATAAAATTTAGGATTTAATGTGAAATTAAACCGTATAACAGCAATCTTAATAGTATAAATAAAATAGAATCCCAAACTATTTTTCTTATCTAGAAAATCTCATTTTCATGTTGAAATAAAATCGTTTGCTTTCACCAGACGATATTTTGGGATATTTTTACATTGTTTAATTATACAAATATAAGCTCGTTGAATGAAATTTAAAATACAACCCGTGAAAAAAATTTATTTTAAAAATAGCTCGTGAATATATATCGTTTAAATATATGGCTTAGATAATTTTTGCATTTATAAGGTTATTTATTATCTATTTATTTTTTCATTTATTTTATTATTATCTATTTATTTTAATTGATTAATATTTATTATTATCTATTTATTTTCATGATTTTAATTAAGTCGTTTTAAAATGTAAAGTATAATATGCCATTTTTTTTCTTTTCAGAAAGCATTTTCTATTTTCAAAAATAACTATATATAATATATGTTATGTATGTATAGATATTATTTAAACTATTTTACATTATCTACATAAAGTATTATACTTTACTGTAATAAATCTCATTAGAAGCAGTTACATTGTACCGGAATTAAAATCAATTCCCTTTTCGTAACTTTATGCAATGGTCCACCATTTCCACCGGTTTTTATCTCAAATTTCTATTTTGAAAGCCACATCTAGTACCTCATTTAACTTTTATTTATGTACTAAAAAAAAAATTGCCATGGTCATTAACCATAGATAAGCAGAGAAATTTCTTTCATTGTACGTCATTAAGGTATACGTAATTTTTATAGTTATAAAAAATATAGTGTTCTGGTTATGTTATAGTTAATTGATAGTTAGGTACGACATCTGTGTGTCTGGGAAGTAACAATTTAGTAATGGAAATAATTTCATAAATAAAATTTTAAGAACATGGGTTAAAAAAATTAAGTTTTGTAATTCATTTAAAATTAAAATATTAAATATATTTATGTTATTTATTAATTGTAAAATTATAAACTTCATATAAACATTTTTGTGTTTTGAAATAAAATATATAATTTTCTAATCAATGCATATAAAATAACGAAATTTTCATGAACTTTTTACCTAATTTTTCAATGAATTCATTTCTTTTATAATGTTTATTTTACAAACTTTTTTGTTCAATACTGTTTTTATTTTTTTAATAATGGTTGGATTACTGATTAAATGGGAAAAAAAATATAAATAAAGAAATATTTTCTTATACAATGAGAATAACTGATTAAAATTATATAATAACTGTATTAATATATTATTAATATTTATAATTTGTTTTTCCCATATTATTCTTTAAAATAATTAAAAATTAATATCTGCCATATATGAAAGTTTTTATTACTCTTTTCTTTAGTTAATGAGAGTAAATGATCCAGTCATTTATGGAGAACATTGTATGTTTTAAAATTATATTAGAATTTCAGTTTAAAAATCGGCAGATCAAAAATCATCGATAAAAATAATTCTTTTTTTTCAGTTTGAATTTTCTTTTCTTTCAAATATAATATAAAAATAAAATTAATAGACGGATAGGATATAGAGGTTGTTCATAAAATTTAGAGTGTAATGTAAGAAAAAAACACATAACAGCAATATTAAATAAATAAAGAAAGAAAAATAACAATAAATCATTTTCAGGCAATAAATTATGTTCATCAGTTATTGTTCAAAACTGAAAAAAATGCATTCAATAAAAAATAAAAATCTATAGAGTTCCAAACGATTATTAAAAAAAAAAAAAAGCATATGAAAAAATTTTAATAAAGAAGACGCGGAAGAATTAAAAAAAAAAAAAAAAAAATTAAAAATCTGTAGCATTCCGAACAATTTTATAAAAAGAACATAAAATAATTTAAAAAAAAAAAAAAAAAAAGACGCGAGAGAAATTTTTAAAAAATACAAAAATCTTTAGCTTTAGAAAGGACTTTCTAAAAGACACACATGAAAAAAATTAATAAAAAGACATGAAAGAAATTTAAAAAAAAAAATATTTTGCATTTTAAACGATTTTATAAAAACACACATGAAAGAAATTATAAAAAAAAAAAAAGACGCGAAAGAAATTTTTAAATTATAAAAAATGTAGAAGATTCTGAACTATTTTATTAAAAGTACATGGAAGATATTTAATAAAAAAAATTATAAAAAATAAAAATCCATAATATTCCAAACGATTTTATAAAAGCGCATGAAACAAATTTAATTAAAAATGACCTGACAGTTTTTAAAAAAATAAATAACAAAAAAAAACTACAGCATTCCAAACGATATTTATAAATAAATACACGAAAGAAATTTTTTAAAAAATAAAAAATCTGTAGCATTCCAATCTATTTTATAAATAATCACATGAAAAGAATTTAATAGAAAACTTAAAAAATTTTTTTTTAAATAAATAAATTATAAAAAAAAAATAGCACTAAAATTTTTAAAAAAAATACACAAAAATTTTTATTAAAAGGCATAAAAGAAATTTAAATAAACCAATAAGATTAGTTGGAGAAAGAAATTTAAAAATTAACGAATAAGTAACGTTTGAAAGTGGTCCAAAACATCACTGACTTATTTTATCAAAACAATACCCACATATTTTATGGGTAAAAATATTTTTGTAAATTAATCTCAAGGCTATATCTTTTTATTTTGCTTAATACAAATTATTACGATCATAATCGTCTGCCTTAATAAAATGTCTTTTGCTTTGACTATTCCAATTAAATTGTGAATAATACCTTAAAAAATGAGAAAAGGTTAAATTAAAATTTGGCACGAATAATATTACCGTTAATTTTTTTTTTATCAGTTTAGTACTTAAATTTCTATAGTTTTATCAGTTTAGTACTTAAGTCAGTTCTAATAGGATATAAAGAAAATACTTTATTGCTCACAGAACGCGTAGTACTAAAGCCGCCATTCTATTCAGTGTTTTACTCCAGTAATGACCTTAAAACTAGGATTAGAATGTTAGAGCAAATATATTAATCCAATATAACAATCATGTTTTTATCTGGATAGAAGCAGAATGCTTTAAGCCCAAGATGCAGTTAGATAAGATTAAATTTCTAGATTTTTTTAAGCCTCTGTATTTGATTTATTATCAGATAGCGGGAACTTTGCCAGAAATAGATATGGTACTTTTAGTTAAGAAATGTGCATTGCACGAAGCTATGTACAAATTCTTTCAAAATAATTTTTGAAAAAAAAAAAATGGTGGTTAAGTTCTTAGATATTAGTTTAGAAAATGGTTTTAATAATCACATATTTTTGTAGGTGAATTGTAAAACGAATATAATTATGTAAGAAAATTTTTTTGAAAAAAAAAATAAATGGATTTTTAAAGAAATTTATAGACTGATTAATTTTTTTAAAAAATGTTATTGTTTTGATTTTTTGTTTCAAAATAAATTTGTATTTGTACGAGAATGAATTTAAAAAAAAATGGTTAATTAATATTTTTATAGTTTAGAATACTATAGATTTTTTTATTTTTTAAAAAAATTTCTTAATTGTATTTATTTGTAAAATCGTTTGGAATGGTATATTTATTATTATTATTTTTTTTTTTTTAATTTCTTGCATGTGCTTTTTATAAAATCATTTGGAATATTATAGATTTTTTTTTTTTTTAAATTTCTTTCTTGTGTTTTTTTTTTATAAAATGTGCAGATTGGTACAGCTGGATTGTAGCTGGGTGTGGTTGAGTTGAGGCTTGAGACACAGGTTGTAGAACTCAGAGCTTTATTTGCGCACGCACAAACACCCACAAATACAGTTAAAAACATACAATATTTAAACATTTAAAGACAGATAATAATAAATTCGTAGAAGGATTCCACTTCTAAGATGAAAACCCTATATTCAAGTATTCGCGTGATTACACGGAAATATATTTCCTGCCCTTGTGAAAACTGTAGACCACTAATTTACTATATATTTCCTTTCAAAATGAGAGACTTTTAACTGAATGTTTTTTGGTTTTTCTGTACTTTTTGGGGGGGAGAGACTTGTGGACTACTGACTATTTCTCCCGAATGCCATAGGGGCACCTTACAGTGCGTAGGAGGAAGCACGGTTACATATTAAATATACTGTTAAGAGATATTTATTTCTTTGTACCAATGTTATTTAAAAACACTTATTAATTAACTGTTAACAGTTAATTATTAACATATATATATATATATATATTTATTATTTTTTTCTTCTAATGAAGCTGGCAAACAGACCGTGATCTTTCGCCATAAGGGCTGCGCCGATGTTACTCACTTTGCATTACCCAGGGGGCGCGTGTAACTGGATGGTAAGCCACGGACGCGGAGTAACAATGTCCCCGCAGCGCTCTACGATCCTATTAGGACCGGGACCTACGGTTTAAAGTGGATTCCGAACCACTACAACACCCATGGGCAACGCCGGGATTTGAACCCGATACCTGTGGTACCGAACGCCAGAGCGCCAGCCATTCGACCATCAGGCCCCTATATTTATTCTAAAAATATAATTTTGCATGGGTTATAAAAATTTGAATATTTTTTTTTTCATTAATTAGTTGTTTACCAAAACTGTAACTCTGAATTATTTGGTGGAATTTGCTCTAGAGTTTTGAGTTAAATAAATTTTGCACAATAAAAAATTAAATTTAAATTTAAGCTTTAGTTTTTCAACCGAATGCAAATTATTTTTATGTAGTATGTAAGAATATTACATGAATTACATGGGTTTTTTTTCAATTTTTAATTTTGTACAATAATTAATAAAAAATGTTAACAATAAATATTTTAGCAATAATTTTTGTCATATGCAAACTGTTATAAAAATGTTTAATTTTTAAACTAAAATTTATGTTTAAAAAATTGTGTATACTATATGTTTCTTCTGCCGTTTCCCTCATGGAAGGAGATAAAATGGGGAGAGGGGCAGCTTCTGTTGTGATCTGCAGGTAAAGTCTGACTTCTGCTTCTTGTCGCTGAAGCAGGAGAGTGCCTTAGGGTGTAACAATCCCGTATTAGCGTATTGTATGGGTGAAAAACCGGAAAACTTTCACCAGGTAGTCCGTCACACGAGGCAAGATGTTGAATATCACAAACACCATCGAGTCTTCTTCGTTTTTGAAACAGTGTTTATAATAAAGCCGCTAGTGGATTGAAGCTATACATCTGGAAAGAATTAATACCTTTGCATATCTGAATTTTGGACATTTACCATTTTGTTAACAATTTAATGTCCTTTTAATTAACTTTATATTGATCTGAATTTTTAAAAATACAAGGCTTGTAATAAAATGATTTACATAAAAAAGAAAAACCAGACTGACAATATAAAAAAAAATCTAATAATGTGAAAAAATTGCTCATTTTTTTTCTTTTCTTAATTTTATCTATGCAAACAAATTAAAGAGATAATTAATGTATTAGTCGCTTCAAAATTTAAAGACATTATATTCCATTTATATTATTATTTTAAGATTTACGCACATACGTAGATTCTCATACATTTTTCATTGCATTTAGTTATCATAGCAATAAGATGATTAATAATAATTATAATATAGTTATCATAGCATATGGAAAATTAAGTTAAATATCCCCGATTTACGAAATTAATTGAGAATGAATTATTTTAACGATATCAAAGATATATGATCAAAGGATAAAATTAAAAGAAGCGAAAATGTTTAATTTAGTGCATTTCCAATAATCTAGAGAGATGATTTTTAGATAAGTATTTCCTCTTGAATTTTCTCAAATCCAGGAATGTTAATGAATACTTAATTTAATGTAGCATTCATTAGGCAAATTTATAATCAAATAATCATAATATAATTATACCATTTACGAAGCTGAAGATAAATCCAATACTGACAAAAGTTAAAAATTCAAAACGCGTATTCACTTTTTTAATATTAATCCATGTGCACTGCATATTGTATGATTTCTACTTTAAAAACATTATTAATTAACAATAAAGCCATTAAATCAGAATATAAAGTTATAAAATTAATTATTTCTAAAATAAAATTCCTTCTTTTACTGTGACAGTAATATCGATTTAACAGTATCCATCTTTTAATTTGTTGTAACCCTCATGCTTCTGACATGCTGGCTACAGTGCCTTCTTATGGCGTTCAGGAGAAACGTTTAGTTATCATATATAATCCCACCCGAACCGGAAGTATATTTTGCGCACCATGCACGTATCCGAGTTCGGATTTTCGACTTAGAAGAGGAATCCTTCCACTAATCTAGACGGCGTGATGGCCAATTGGCTGGCGCTCTGGCCTTTCGTACCACAGACTTCCATTTGGAATCCTGGTGGTGGCATAGATATTTGTAAGTTGTTCGGAATCCACGTTAAATTGTAGATCCCGGTCTAATTTTCTCAACATGTGAATAAAGTGACCGTAAAGCGACAAACTAAATCAAATCCACAAATCTATAATTATCTGCATTTAAATGTGATAAATATTGTATGTCTGTAGTAGTATGTATGGGTGTTTGTGTTGTTATAAAGTTGAATCCAACCACGAATCGTAATTATCGCTCTTTTATTTTAAATTTTGTGTTAAATATTGTATCTGTTCTAACTGTGTATGTGTGGTTATTTTGCATGTATAAATAAAAATGTGAATTCTCCAACCTGTGCTTCAAATATGTTAACCCTGTCACACTATATAAATAAAAACAGCGTTCGTATGGGGTGATCTCTATACTTAAACACTACTCATCTGATTCTATTTAATATTTTTCCAGTTTGTTCTTATTAGTTCGATGAATATTTAGAACATTATTCTATAAGTAACGTTGCTGTTTTGCAGTGTTACTTTTTAAATTGGATTTTTAACATTTCGATTACTGTTCCAAAATGTATTTTGTACCGAGACATTCAATACAAAAATGTAACGAATGAAATACTACAAAACTGGATTCCAACGTGCAATTCAATAATTTAATAAGATGAAATGGGAAAAAATATCAAAACAAAATAGCAATGAAACAGAAAAAAAAAAAAATTAATTGCAATCGGATGGGTTGATATAAAAGGTTACCCATAAATTTCAGAAATTTAATGTAACAAAAGATGCATAATTGCAATCGTTAATAAACAAAGAAAGAAAAAGTATCAATAAATCATATTCAGATAATAAATTATGTTCATCAGTTATTGTTGAAAGCTGAAAAAAAAAACACAGATTAAATAAAAAATTTAAAAAATTATAGAAATTCCAAACTATTTTATAAAAACAAGTAAAAGAAATTAAAAAAAAACAAAAAGAAATTTAAAAAAATTGAAAATATTGAATTCAAAAAGATTTTATAAAAATCACGTCAAATCATCAAAAATCAAATCAAAAAATCATCAAATTTAAAAAAAAGTAATAAAGAAAACTATAGACTTACAATTGATTTAATAAGAAAAATATAAAAAAATATAAATAAAAAGAAAAAAAAAAATTACAAAAATATTAAAATTCAAAAATTTTATCAAAAAGCACTTAAAATAAATTTAAAAAAAATAATCTATAAAAATCCAAACGATTTTATAAAAGAACAAGTGAAAAGGAATTTAGAAATAAAAAATATAAAAAATAAAACTATAGAATTCAAACGATTTTACCAAAAAAGCACGTCAAAGAAATTTAAATGAAATAAAAAATAAAAAATTAGATTTCCTAAAGATTTTACAAAAGAGCACGTTCGGGAAATTTAAATAAACCAAAAAAATACCTCGTGAGAAAAATTAAAAAAAAATAATAATAAATTATTAAGAAACGTTGAAAGTAGACAAGAAAATGAAAAGCCCCACTTTATCAAAATAATAGCCATAATTTTATGGATAAAAACAATTATCAAACACAATTTCATTTAAGTTCATGTTATTAATTTATATATATATAGATTAATGTTCAACAATAGCTAAACATTAGAGAGTTTTTGAATAACTTTTTTTTATTGTCCGATATTTTTCTTCCTAACGCGCATGCTCATAGGAATAGCTCAGTAGTGCAGTATTACAGATACGATTATGAGCATGCGCGCTAGGAAGAAAAAAAAATATCGACAATAAAATAAAAAACGCAAAAACAAAAACTCTCTATTAACTGTCCCGCTAGTGCAAAAACTCTTTATGCAAAAACTCTCTATTAACTGTTCCGCTAGTTTCAAATACAGTAAAACCTTATATAGTAATTTTTAATTTTAAATACAATAAACCCCAAATATATATGCTCTGATTGCTATTTTGCGCTTGCGCATCTTCATTGTTTTCCTTTAATTTATCCAGTTCTAAAATTTCATGAAAATTACACTGCAGAGCACTAACAATTTTAAAGGATTGCCATTGACTGAAAATATAAAAAAAAACAATCGTTTAATAAGTAAAACGAATTTATTACGAAGAATTTTTAAATATGGTAGAAGAGAAAATCAATAATTTAATCGAAAATGAAGAATGTGGAAAAAAAGAAAGAAGATTGTCTTTTAACACCAACCTCTAATGAAAGCAGCAATAGCGAAGAAGATCTGCTTTTAAATACAAGTTAAGCGAATTTTTAAAAGCGTAAAATTGTCTAATGGAGATTAACCAAAATGAAGATGGAAGTGAACTTTTTATGAGAGGCATTAAATAATTCCGCTGAATATTTACGAGTTGCCTTTATTCCAAATAAAAATAAACCAGCTTTAATAAAAAATAAATATCATGTATTTACATCATTTATTAACTTGTTAAGAAGTAAAAAATATTTTAATTAATATTTGTTTCATTTCCTCTTTTTAATTGCAACGATATTTACATTTGTTTAAATTATATATACTTTTTTTCAAATTTAACAATACTTAAAAATCATGTTTTCATAGACAGTTACCTTTTAGAAAAGGCCATTTTGCCACGCCCTCTATTCATTAATGACTTAATTAGTTTAATGTTGATTCATGTCCAAATTATTTGTGCTCTCAACTATGTATTCAGAACCTATTATATGAAAATTGAGGGAAACTTTATTTATTTCTTTTTCTGGTCAAAAATTTTGCTATTACTGAATTTAAAAAAAATATAATTACTTGCTTTGGGGAATTTTTTTATACATGTGAAACTAGTAGTATTTTAAAATATTCTAATATTATTATAATATATAATGTTATGTATTCTAATATTCAACATGGGGCCTGAATGTCCGAGTGTCCAGCGCTCTGGACCTCAGTGCCACAGGTTTCGGATTCGAGTCCCGGCGGTGCCATGGATGTTTGTAGAGGTTCGGAATCCACTTTAAACTTTAGGTTCCCGTCTCATTCGGCTGTAAAGAGCATCACGGAGCCAAGTCAGACTTCTACCTACGGGTGTCCCATCACAACAGAATTGAGTCCCTGAGTAAATTACTCATGGGTTGTCCGTCCCGCACTGCAGGACACTGAGGATTAGTCACAACAACAATACTCAACGTAATAATTAGTACGTTCTAATATTCTAATCTAGATGTTGCTATTTTTATATATGTGAAACTTAATAGTATTCTAAAATGGAAAGATTAGGGCGTAATCCAAGTTTGTTCAAATTTCAATTGAAATTGAATTGAAAATCGGCCAGTATTATTGGTATAGATACCAAGTATTGTTTGGTTTCTTATCCTACTTGGTCGACAGCAACATCTAGACCAAGTCCATTGAACCAGTGTCTTAAGCCGACGAATCATGATAAAAGGTAAAAAAAAAAAAAAAAAAAAAAATGCAGCCTCTTTTTTGTCCTTGTCTTGGAGGCACAAAGGCATGGGGCACCCAAAAGGAAAAGTGTGACTTTATCCCACCCAGTTATACCCCAAGGCATTGGGTACCCATTTTAGTCGTTTTTTACTGCAGTGTGGCATTCTAACTCGTTCGCACAAAGGCTGATATATAACAATAAAAGATATATTGGCTTTGTTTGTATCTGCTGACTTTTCAACAGAAAATAAGAATTTGCAATATATAGAATATTCTATTTTTCAATTCCTTCTATTAGCTCACACTCTCCTATATATATCTTGTTCATATTTTTAATCGTTCATAAAATGCTTTTTATTCATCCACTCAAGTTCAAATGCATTTTTTTGAACTTGTAGTGGATGGCACTGGATGTTAATACAGTTTTTTCAAATATTAATTCAGTAACTAAATTTAATTAATTAATTTTAGATCTTTTCAGATTTAAGTTGCATATATTTACCAATAGATGGTGCCAGATAGTCTTAAAAAAGGAATGGAAATTATTTATAAAGATCTTTTTGCAATATAGTGAATAAAAAGTAGGAATTGACTTAAAAAAAAATTTTTTTTATTACTTTTTGGCTATGATCACGTAGGCTACATAGGAAAGATAAGAAAGTTATTAAAGATAATATTGGTGCTATACAAAAACTTTAATGCTCATATTGAGCCATGTCGTAGTTCTAAAGTAAATTGGAGCAAACTCGGAACTTCTTAAGAGATAGATGAGTTTAGAATTACATTGTCGAGTTTGGTGATAGATCTCCATTTCATTCTACTTTATCCTTTTAAATTACGTGAAATAAAAACTCTTTATTTACAATGATGATATCAGTTGGACTATTTTATTCCTTGCCAAATGGATGACGATTTTATGGTGTTAAAGTTACTAAGATAATATTGGTGGTATACAAAGACTTTAGAACTAATCAATGTCAATCTCGCTCAATGAGAGCAATAAAGTAAATTGAAACATCTTAAGGGATTGATGTTTTAGTGTTATATTGTTGAACATGATGATAGATACCAGCTACATTTCCCTTTATCCCTATGAATTATGTAGAATTAAAAACTCTTTACTTACAATGATGATATAATATTGACTATTTTATTCATTGTCAAATGAAAGACATATTATGTTAATATTATAAAGATAATATTAGTGGTATCTAAATCCAATAATATATCATCATATATTATAGTAGCACATCTCAATTCCTTAAGATAGTCCGAATTTGTTCTATTTTTACTTAAAGATCATACTGTGCGAGATCACTCAATATGAGCTTCAAGTAAAATGGATCAAATTCGAGCCATCTTAAGGAATTGAGGCTTTTAGCGTTATATTGTAAAACATGATTATATATCTCAATTTCACTCTGCTATATCTCTTTGAATTATGTGGAATAAAAAGCTGTTACTTACAATGATGATATAAGTTGGTCTATTTATTCCTTGTCGAATGAAAGACAATTTTTTGTTACAGTTCTTAAGATAAAATTAGTGGTATTCAAAGACTTTATAACTACGACATCGCTCAATATGAACATTAAAGAAAATTGGAACAAACACGGATAAATTTAAGGGACAGATGCTTTTAACGTTACATTGTTGATCATGAAGATAGATCTCGATTTCATTCTGCTTTTATCCATTTGAATTATGTGGAATAAAAAGCTGTTATTTACAGTGATGATATAAGTTGGTCTATTTATTCCTTGTCGAATGAAAGATAATTTTTTGCTACAGTTCTTAATATAAAATTAGTGGTATTCAAAGACTTTATAACTACGACATCGCTCAATATGAACATTAAAGAAAATTGGAACAAACACGGATAAATTTAAGGGGAGATGCTTTTAACGTTACATTGTTGATCATGAAGATAGATCTCGATTTCATTCTGCTTTTATCCATTTGATTTATGTGGAATAAAAACTCTTTATTTACAACGATGACATAAGTTGGACTATTTTATTCCTTGTCAAACGAAAGACAATTTTATGTTAAAATTAAAAGATAATATTGGTGGTATAAAAAAACTACGATCTCGCTCAATGTGAGCATTAAAGTAAATTGAACCATCTTAAGGATTGAGGTTTTAGCGTTACATTGTGGAACATCACGATAGATCCCATTTACATTCTGTTTTATCCCTTTGAATTATGTGGAATAGTACATGTAAGTTTAAGTAGTAAGTTAAGTAGTAATTATTATGTAGTATTTTTTATGTAGTACAATGATGCTGTAAGATTGACTATTTTATTCCTTGGCAAATGAAAGACAAGTATATGATGTTAAAATTATTAAGATAATTTTGATGTGATGCAAAGACTTCAGAACTGCAGTCTCATTAAATACAAGCATTAAAGTCAACTGGAACAAACTGGTACCATCTTAAGAGATTGATACTTTTAGTGTTCCTTTTGTTGAGCATAATGGTAGATCTCAATTTATTTCTGCTATATCCCTTTAAATTATGTGGAATAAAAATCTCTATTTACAATGATGATAAAAGTTCGATTATTTTGTTCATTGTCAAATAGAAGACAGTTATATAATGTTAATCTTCTAAATGTATGATGTTAATATTTTAAATATTTATGATGTTAATATTCTAAATATTTATGACGTTAATATTCTAAATATTTAGGACATTAAAATTCTAATTATTTATGACTTTAATTTTCGAAATATTTATGACTTTAATATATATATAAATAATAATTAAATATTACGGATATATATTAAATATACGGATTAAATATTTATAAATATTTAACCGTTTTTATTTAAAAAGCATTAGACAAATTTATCACTGAAACATTCTCTACAGAAAAATAAATTATAGAAATTCTCTTAATATAAATACTACAATTTTTAAAAAATATAACTTTAGAACAATTATTAGCAAAACAGTGCATGATAAAAACAATAAATATGTTAAATCAATTTGTTAAAAACATCGAATTATTCAACTAAATCGTATTTTATATAAAAAATATAAATGAATTTCATTACTTATTTTCTTATTCACAAATATATATATATATATCAATTTACTAGAAATACCTAATTTTTATGCTGCATTGAAGGTTTTATTAATAATGTCGATGCTTTTACAATCATGTTAAAACAATTTTTTTTTCAAGACTCTCTCAGATCTTCGACGACATGTTATTGACTAAAACGATCGCCAAATTTAATTCACCTAATCCTTTTTTTTCAGCCAAGTGTTTCATTAGATTTTGGCGCTATTGATCCTCGAGCAAATTAATTCTTCAGGTGAATGCACGCCAAAGACTGGAACATTCATCCACAAAGATGCCTGCTTGATAATTAAGATCAGAAAATGGCTTTCTGGGTCTAATGAAATTTCGTAACTTTCATGCCAAGTTGGGGCCGGCGAAAATGTTTGTTTTTTATTTTATGGTGCAGTGCAGCTTGTGTCCAGGAGGATTAGAAGAATTTAACGTAATTGTTTGCCGCATTCTGTTTTTGTTTTTACGGAATTCTGAGGAAATATTAATGAAGTTTCTCTGGTTAACTCAAGCAGTATTTCGTCGCTTTTCTTAAATGTTTAGGAATAATGACTCAATATCTCTACGCTCTAAAAATATTGATCTATTTAAAAAGAAAATATTTACCTACTCTTTTCAAATAAAATATATTTTATTATTTAAATATTAACATATTCTAACTCTTTACACTATGGGGCTTGATGCCCGAGTGACTAGCGCTCTCGTGCTCGACGCTACAGGATTTGAGTCACGGCGATGCCATGGATGCTTGTAGTGCTTCGAAATGCACTTAAACCGTAGGTCCCGAACTAATATGAATACAGAGCGTTGTACAAACAACCATTTCCCATTAAACACGTAAACATGTCCTGTCTCGAACTGTGCCAGTAGGCTGACGGCCTTTGCACACCTTGGGGTTGTTGCGCAAGGTTATTATCTAAATATTAACATATTCTAGTTGTTTACAATATATTGTATTGTCTGATGGCCGAGTGATAGTGCTCTAGAGCTCTGTGTTACAAGCTTTGGGTTCACGTCAAGGCGGTGCCATGGATGTTTGTAGTGGTTAGGAATCCAATTTTATCTGTAGTTCCATTTCTAATATTATTGCAGACTGTTGGTCATAATGTTGAAAAACCTACCCCGTAAAAATCAACGTCACGAAGCCAAGTCAGCTTTCTACCTGCTTTTGCTCGCTCACAAAAGGCGGCCTGATGGCCAATTGGCTAGGGTTCTGGCCTTTGCTACAGCAAGCTTCAAATTCGAATCGTGGCGGTGGCATTGATGTTTGTAGTGGTTTGGAATGCAAGTAAAATTGTAGGTCCCCGTCTAATTAGCCTAAAGTAGCACAAAATGAAAGTAGAGCGACAACCCAAACCATCACAACAAAAAGCTGTCTTTCTCCCTCCTTCCATGAGACTACATGTGTTTTTGAACTTAGTCTAGATGTTGCTGTCTGCCAAGTGGAATATGAAGCAACACATAACACTATATTCATCTAAATCATATTTTTATGTAAAAAATATGAATTAATTCTATTACTTTTTTCTTATTTACAAAATATATATAAATATCAATTAACTAGAAATATAATATTTTATTGCTGCGTTGAAGGTTTTATCAATTTTTATACGCATGTTAAAACAATCTTTTTTCAAGAATCTCTCAGGTCTTTGACGACAATGATATTGACTAAAACGATCGCCAAATTTGATTCACCTAATCCTTTTTTTCAGCCAAGTGTTTCATTAGATTTTGTCGCTATTGATCCTCGAGCAAATTAATTCTTCAGGTGAATGCACGCCAAAGACTGGAGCATTCATCCATAAAGATGCCTGCTTGATAATTAAGATTAGAAAATGGCTTTCTGGGTCTAATGAAATTTCGTAACTTCCATGCCAAGTTAGGGCCGGCGAAAATGTTTGTTTTTATTTTCTGGGGTAGTACAGTGAAGCTTCTGTCCAAGAGGATTACAAGAATTTAACGTAATTGTTTGGCGTCTTCTGTTTTTGTTTTTATGGAATTCTAGGGAAATATTAATGAAGTTTCTCTGGTTAACGCATGTAATAATTCGTCCCTTTTCTTAAATTTCTAGGAATAATGACTGAATATATCTACGCTCAAAAAATTTACTTGGTATCCATTTTTTTAATAAAAAATAATTATTTCGTTTTTCCCTAAATATTAAAATATTTTTTCTTTTATTAGATATTTACGACTAATGCAATACATTAAACTATTTACATTGGTTATATACTAGATGTTTGATGTCCGAGAAACTAAACTAGATCTCTGTGCTCCGTGCTACAGGTTTCTGCTTTCAAGTCAGGGCAGTGCCATAAATGTTTGCAGTGGTTCGGGAATCCATTTTAAGCCGTAGTTCTCTGTCTAATATGATTGTAAGAGTGTTGCATATTGCTGACAACTTTACCCCGTAAAGAGTCAACGTCACGAAGCCAAGTTCAGATTTCTACCTGCGGGTACTCCATCACAACAGGCGGCCTGATGGTCAATTGGCTAGCGCTCTGACCTTTTGTTACCACAGCCATCCGATTCGAATCATGGCGGTGGCATGGATGTTTGTGAGTGGTTCGAAATTCACTTTAAAGTTTAGTCGATGTCTAATTAGCCAAAAGTGTGCACAAAAATGAACATAGAGTGACAGACCAAACCAGACAACAACTTCCCCCTCCTACCCTGAGGCTAGATGGTTTCTTGGACTTTGTTTACATGTTACTATCTACCAAGTGGGATATAAAACAAAGCATATTACACTATATTCAACTAAATCGTATTTCATAACAAAAATATGATGTAATTTTATTACTTATTTTCTTATTCACAAATATATATATATATATATTATATCAATATATCAAATAACTAGAAATATTTATTTTTTTTTCTACTACATTGAAGGTTTTATTAATAATGTCGACTTTTTACACGCATGTTAAAACAATCTTCTTTCTAAGAATCTCTCAGGCCTTTGACGACAATGTTATTGACTGAAACGATCGCCAAATTTAATTCACCTAATCCTTTTTTCCGCCAAGTGTTTCATTAGATTTTGGGCGCTATTGATCCTCGAGCAAATTAATTCTTCAGGTGAATGCACGCCAAAGACTGGAACATTCATCCACAAAGATGCCTGCTTGATAATTAAGATCAGAAAATGGCTTTCTGGGTTTAATGATATTTCGTAACTTTCATGCCAAGTTGGGGGCCGGCGAAAATGTTTTTTTTTTTTATTTTCTGGTGTGGTGTAGTGTAGTGCAGGTTCTGTCCTGGAGGATTAGAAGAATTTAACGTAATTGTATGCCGTCTTCAGTTTTTGTTTTTCCAGATACCTGAGAAAATATTAATGAAGTTTCTCTCGTTAACTCAAGCAGTATTTCGTCTCTTTTCTTAAATTTTAGGAATAATGACTGAATATCCCTACATTCAAATATATTGATCTATTTAATAAAAAAAAAATTAAGAGACAAAATGTATTCCTTTTCTTCAAATAAAATGTGTGCTATTATCTAAATATTAACATATTCTAACTGTTTACAAAACACTATTGTTCTGGATCGCAGAGTGACTAGCTCCCTGGCACTCAATGCCACAGGGGTAGAGTCCTGTCGGTGCCATGGATGTTTGTACTGGTATGGATTCCAATTTAAACCATACGTTCCGATCTAATATGACTGCGGAGCGTTGGACGTAGGGCTGACAACCCTTTCCCATTGAAAAAGAATCTCGAAATAAGTCAATAGGTTGACGTCCTTGGCCCATCTTGGGGCTGTTGCGCAAGGGTGTTATCAAAATATTAACATATTCTAGTTGTTTCTAAAATTTTGTGGATCCTGATAGCCAAATGACTAGCGCTCTGGATGCTCCGTGCTATAGGTTTCTGGGTTCTAATTAGGCGGTGCCATGGATGTTTGCAGTGTTCCGAATCTACTTTAAGGTGTAGATTTATTTCTATATGATTGTAGAGTGTTGGGCGTATTGCTACAACCCTGCCCAGTAAAAGTTAGCATCGTGAAGCCAAGTCAAATTTCTACCTACGGGTGCTCCATCACAACAGCTGGAGTGATGGTTAATAGACTAGCGCTCTGGCCTTTGATACCACAGGCTTCAGGTTGGAAACATGCGTGGGGCATGGATGTTTGTTAGCGGTTCGGAATTCACGTCAAACTATAGGTCCCTGTCTAATTAGATCAATGCGTGCACAAACTGACAGTAGAACGACAAACTAAACGAATCCTCTTCAATGGCCCCTCAGTTCCATGGTGGGCAAAGACCGTCTGCCTACTGGCATATTTCGAGTCAGGAGATGTTTATTTTTTAATTTGATAGGGTTGTCAATCCTACGAACAATGTGCTACAGTCATATTAGACCGAGACCGGTTAAAGTGGATTCCGAATCACTACAAACATCCATGGCACCGCCGGCACTCAAATCAGAAACCTATGGCACCGAGCACCAGAGAGCTAGTCACTCTGATTCAAGTCCCATAGTGTAATATTGTAAACAGTTAGAATATGCTAATTTAGATAATGACATATTTATTTACATAAGGTATCAGATAGTGACATACATTATTTAGATCATAAGATACTTTAGATAAAAAATTTTATTTTTTCAAATTTATTTATTTATTTATTTATTACTTTTATTATAAATTAGATTTTATTTTATATTTATATAATAACTATGCACTTATAATTTAACTATATTATTATTTTTTATAAATTTATTTTAGATAATAACCCATATTTTCATTAGGGAAATTTAGTCGGTAAATACTTTTCTTATTAAATAGATCAATATTTTTTGAGTACAGATATATTCAGTCATTATTCCTAGAAATTTAAGAAAAGCGACAAAAATACTACATGCGTTAACCAGAGAAACTTCATTAATATTTCCTCAGAATTTCGTAAAAACAAAAACAGATGACGGCAAACAATTACGTTAAATTCTTCTAATCCTCCTGACAGACACAAGCTGCACTGCACCAGAAAATAAAAACAAACATTTTCCCGGCCCCAACTTGGCATGAAAGTTACGAAATTTCATTAGACCCAGAAAGCCATTTTCTGATCTTAATTATCAAGCAGGCATCTTTGTGGATGAATGTTCCAGCCTTTGGCGTGCATTCACCTGAAGAATTAATTTGCTCGAGGATCAATAGCGCTAAAATCTAATGAAAGACTCGGCTGAAAAAGGATTAGGTGAATTAAATTTGGCGATTGTTTCAGTCAATAACATTGTCGTCAAAGACCTGAAAGTTTCTTGAAAAAAAAGATTATTTTAGCATGTGTTTAAAAACGTCGACTTTATTGATAAAACCTTCAATGCAACTGAAAAAAAAAATATTTCTAGTTAATTGATATATATATATATATATATATGAATATTGTGAATAAGAAATAAGTAATTAAAAGTACTTAATATTTATTTTTATAAAATACAATTTAGTTGTATATGATATAATGTGTTGTTGTTTCATATCCCGCTTGGTAGACAGCGACATCTAGAGCAAGTCCATGAACCCATGTAGTCTCATGGGAGAGAGGCAGCTTCTGTTGTGATGGTTTAAGTTGTCGCTCAACGTTCTTTTCGTGCACACGTTAGGCTAATTTGACAGGGACCTACAGTTTAACGTGAATTCCGAACCACTAACAAACATCCATTCCACCGCCATGATTCCAACCTAAAACCTATGGTACCCAAAGGCCAGAGGACTAGCCAAATGGCCATCACACCGCCTTTTGTGATAGAGCAAACGTAGGTAGAAATCTGACTTGGCTTCGTGACGCTGATTCTTTTCTGTCATATGACATAAATGCCACATCCATGTCATCTCTGCTGTTATTACCAAAGGCCGGAGCGCCAGTCGATTAGCCATCAGACCGCCATTGAAGAATATATGTACTATTTTCGATTTAAATATTAAATTATATATTCTTTTTTAATTATAAAAACTTTTTAACATTAAATTAATAAATATTAGATATATGAGAAAGGCATCTAATGGCCAAGTGATTAATACTTTGGAGTTCGGGTGGCATGATGGCCACTGGTACTTTGGCTTTTGGTACTACAGGCTTCAGGATCAAATCATGGCGATGTCAGGGATGATTGTTAGTGGTTTGGAATCCCCTTTAATCTGTAGGTCCCGGTCTAATTAGCCTAAATTGTGCAGAAAACATTGTTGAGGTACAGTGACAAACCTAACCTCCCGTTTAGAGTGTGTAGGTCATTTAATGCGCCGGGTTGTGCTAAATATTTTCTCTCACGATAACAGATTATAAACTAAACGTTTCTCAGTAAGAGTGTAGGTTGCGCTGCACTTCCTGTCGGGTGAAAAGTCTTGAGGACGACTAATCATTCTCCCGAACGCCACATGGGCGCTCTTGCCAGTGTGCAGAAGAAAGCACGGTTGCACGACTACAATTATAAATGGGTGGTTTTAGTTTAGTGCTGTTTGATATATTTCCAATCTAGATATAATAAATGCTTATGCGTGTAAAACTTTTCACAAATATGTGATTGAAAATATTTTGACAGCAATTGATTTATTTTAGTCATTAAATGTATAAAAAATACCAAATAATATAATCATAACATGTATTTATCACTATTATCATGTATTTTATCACTAGACCCAAATCCTGTAAAGGAATCCACAGAAAAATGTCAAAAATTATTATGAAAATGTTGTAACGGAGGCCATAAATATTTATACCAAAACAAATTGAACGAAATATCTTAAAAATAATTCTTTAAACTAATACATCTAAATTAAAAATTCATCATCAGAATAAAATTCTTTTAGATAAAATTCATGGGAATACTAAATAATTCATTTATATATTGAAATCAAAGAACTAATGTCTATGTCTACGTGAGTAGGCAAATTCATCTTAAAAGAAGCTTTCAACGTTATATATTAATGTTTTATTTCATTTTATGTTTATTTTCCAACATTTCTTGAGTAACTAATGCATTATTTTAATAGAATACGGATTTGATAAAAGATTTCCTGAAATAATTTATTCAAGGAATATATATTCACCATTTGCAAACTCTAAAATATCATTTTGAATTTGCCTTTGAATAATTGATTCAATTTAGGAAGTGGTATTTGAAATTGTTGGATTTCGCGTGGGAGATAAAATAAAAGTTTCATTCTAATAATACATGCTAGACGAATGATTAGAAACACATTTTTAATATTTGGAGAATCGCAATGAAATTCTAGTATAAGAATATTTTTATATATTATTATGAAGTATTTTAAATAATGAAATACGTAAGATTAACAACTTAATTGTACTTTAAAATTTTAAGCTTTAGAAATTTGTTATATTTCGCATTGATAAATTATTCAGAAACGAAATTTTTTTTTTTTAATATGTTCTCTAATTTCTGTTTCATTTGAGGGTTTAAAATTCATGTTATGATTATAATGAAGGTCAACTTAACTGCAGTAAGAATGATTATTTAAGTTGTAATGTACAGGTTGGGAAAACCGATTGTAACTGGGTGTGGTTGGATTGAGATACTTGAGGCACAGGTTGGAGAACTTATAGCTTTATTTACACAGGTACAATAACATACGATATTTATACGATATGTTTTAGACTGGTAATTATAGATTCGTGGCAGGATTGCACTTCTAAACCGAAAACGCCAAAATCTGTTACGTTCAAGGTGCATAAAATATGATTCCTCTCCCGCTTCACAAATCCTGACGGTGGCATGGGTGTTTGTTAATGTTTCGGAATATAAGTTTAACTGTATATCGCCGTCTAATTATCCTGAAGTGTTAAAAACATGATCGTAGGTTATTTGATGTGACGAATGCGCTAAATATATTTTCTCTCTGAATGAGAGATTTTTTTGCTTTTTTCTTCTATTGCAGGTGGTAAATAGACCGTGATCTTCGCCATAAGGGCTGCAGCGATGTTACTCATTTTGCATTACCCAGGGGCGCGTGTAACTTGATGGTAAGCAACGGACGCGGAGTAACAATGCCCCCGCAACGCTCTACGATCCTAATAGGACCGGCACCTACGGTTTAAAGTGGATTCCGAACTACTATAACACCCATAGGGAAAAGCCGGGATTTGAACCCGAAACCTGTGGTACAGAACGCCAGAGCGCTAGCCATTCGACCATCAGGCCCCGAATGAGAGTTTGTAACTAAACGTTTCTTAGCGGGACGCAGGTTGCGCTGTACTTCCTCTCGGGTGAGTCGCGTTATCGATTGACCATTTCTCCTGAATGCCACAAGGGACACTCTTGCCAGTGTGTAGGAGGAAGCACAGTTACACATCTACAAATAAAATTAGGTGATTTTAGTATAGTGCCGTTTGATATATTGTTAATCTGTATATAATAATAAAGGGGCCTGACTTTTCGAGTGGCTAAATTTTTTAAAATCGGTGATACAGGTTTCGATTCGAGTGCCCCGGCGGTGCCATGGATGTTTGTAGTGGTTCAGTTCCACTTTAAATCGTAGGTCCCGGTCTAACAAGATCGTCAGAGCGTTACGGGGGTGACCACCTGTTACACCGCGTCCGTACATTCACAAATCTTGGGAGCTGAACGCCGAATGCACCTCTGGGTAGTGCCAAGGTTTGAGTAACATCTGTGCAGCGCCTTGCCTTAAGGCATCAAAGACAAGTGTTTGCCAGCTGCATTAGAAAAAACAAATATATAATAATAATTCTTTTACGTATATAAATTTTTAAAATAAAATGATCAAATACATTTTGATTGTAAATAATTCATTTTAATCACTAAATGTATAAAAATACCCAAAAAGAATTAAAACATAACTTTTCACCAATTATTATTCTTATGTATTTTATCATTAAATTCAGATATTCTATAAGAATAAACAGAAAAATGTCAAAAATGTTAGGAATAAGTTTTCACAGAGATCGTAAATATTTATACCAAAACAAAATCAACGATCTTCCTTAATATAGTTCTTTAACCAAATATATCTAAATAAAAAAATTTATCATTAGAAAAATTCTTTTATATAAAATTTATGTTAATACTAAATATTTCATTTGCATATTGGAATCGAGGGACGAAAGTCTATGTCTACGTGAGTAGGCTGATTTATCTTAAAGGTAACTTTTAACTTTATATAAACATTATAATAACGTTTTATTTCATTTTATATTTGTTTTTAAACATTTCTTGAGTAGCTAATGCATTATTTTAATAAAATGGGAACTTCGCAATAGATTTTCTGAAATTATTTATTCAAGAAATATATTCAACATTTGCAAACTCTAAAATTTTCGTTTTAAATTTGTATTTGAATAATTGATTTAATTTGGAAAGCGATATTTGGAATTGATCGATTTTTGTGTGGGATAAAATAAAAGTTTTATTCTAATAATATATGTCAGACGAATAATTAAACTTTTAATATTTGGTGAGTGTCATTAAAATACAAGAGTATAGAATATTTTATATAATCTTATCAAATATTTTAAATACTAAAATATATAAGATTAACAACATAATTTAAATTAAGAATTTAAAGTTTTAGAAATATGTTATATATTTAGCACTGATAAATTATTCAAAAATTATAAATTTAATTTTTTTTAATAATTCCTCCAATTACTGTTTCATTTCTGGGTTTAAAAATTCATGTTATATTTACAATAAAAGTCAACTTAACTGCAGTAAGAGGGATTATTTAAATTGTAGTGTGAATGTTGAGCAACCTGTTTGTAGCTGGGCGGGGTTGAGTTGAGGAACTTCAGGCAAAGGTTGGAAAACTCACAGCTTTATTTACACAGGCACAAACACCACATACATACACTTAGAGACTTACATATATTAACGCATTTAAATGCAGTTAATTATAGATTCGTGGAAGGATTCAACTTGTAAGCCAAAAAACCGAAAACTAGGCTATGTGCATGGTGCGCGAAATACACTTCTACTTCGGGTGCGCGTTTGTAAACTAATTGAGGAGCCGGGATGCCTAAATATATTTCCTTTTGGGTTGAGAGGCTGTTTTTTTCTTCTAATGCAGCTGACAAATAGACCGTGATCTTCGCCATCAGGGCCTGCACCGATGTTACTCACTTCGCATTACCCAGGGGGCGTGTAACTTGATGGTAAACCACGGACGCGGAGTAACAATGCCCCTCGTAGCGCTCTACGATCCTCTTAGGACCGGGACCTACGGCTTAAAGGTGGATTCCGAACCACTACAAACACCCATGGGCAAAGCCGGGATTTGAACCCGATACCTGTGGTATCGAATGCCAGAAGCGCTAGCCATTCGGCCATCAGGCCCCTAGGTTGAGAGGCTGTAAACTAAATGCTTCTCAACTGGAGCGAATGTTACGCTGTACTTCCTTTAGGCCTGAAATCTTGAGGAGCTGACCATTTCTCCTGCACGCTATACGGGGCGTTCTTGCCAGAGTTTAGTAGGAAGCACGATTACACAACTACGAGTATACCTCAGTGATTTTAGTATAGTGCTGTTTTATATATTGGTCATTTGTATATAATAATATATACATATGATATTTATAAATACGTGATGGGATACATTTTGATATTAAATTATTCATTTTAATTACTAAATATATAAATATAACTAATGGCCTGATGGCCGAGTGGCTAGCGCTCTGGCGCTCGGTACCATAGGTATCGGATTCAAATCCCGGCTTGCCCGTGGGTGTTTGTAGTGGTTCGGAATCCACTTTAAACCTAGGTCCCGATCCTAATAGGATCGTAGAGCGTTGCGGGGCATTGTTACTCCGCGTCCATGGCTTATCTTCAAAATTACACGCCCCCTGGGTAATGCAAAGTGAGTAATGTCTGTGCAGCGCTTGCCTTAAGGCATCAAAGAAAATTGTCTAAGTGGTTGCCAGCTGCATTGGAACGAGAATATATAAGTATAACTAAATAATGGAACTATGACATTTCACCAAATATGACTATTATCACGTATTATGTATGTACATGTATTATTATGTATTATGTTGCAAAGGATTCTACAGAAAAATGTTAAAAAAATATATTATGGAAAATGTTTTAACAAAGTTCGTTAATATTTATACCACAATAAATCCAACGAAATATCACAAAAATAGTTCTTTAGCCTAATACATCTAAATTAAGGATTCCTCATCAGAACAAAATTATTTTAAATAAATTTATGTTTGTAATAAATAATTCATTTACATACTAAAATAAAGGAACAGACATCTATGTCTATGTGAGTAGTGAGTAGACAGAGTTCCTTAAAGATAGAACGTTATATATACATTATTTAAACATTTTATTTCATTTTATGTTTGTTTTCCAACATTTCTTAATTAACTAATGCATTATTTCAATAGAATAGGGATTTCGCAAAGATTTCCTGAAATAATTTATCCGAAAAATATATTCAACATTAGGAAACTCTGAAATATCATTTTGAATTTACCTTTAAATAATTGATTAACTTATTAAGTGGTATTTGGAATTGTTGGATTTCGTGTTTCTGATAAAATAAAAGTTTTATTCTAATAATATATGCTAGACTAATAATGAGATACACATTTTATATTTGGAGAATCTCAATGAAATTGAGTATAAGAATATTTTTATATATCTTATGAAATATTTTAAATACTGAAATATATAACATCAACAACTTAATTTTACTTTATAATTTAAAGCTTTAGAAATTAGTTATATATTTAGCATTGATAAATTATTCAAAAATTATACATTTTAATTTTTCAATATTTTCTGCAATTACTGTTTCATTTCAAGGTTTAAATATTCATATTATATTTTCAATAAAGGTCAATTTAAATGCAGCGAGAGGGTTTACTTATGAAGTAAGTGTGCAGGTTGGGACACCAGATTGCAACTGGGAGTGGTAGGGTTGAGATAATTGAGGTACAGGTTGGAGAATTCACAGTTTTATTGACACACGCTGAAACATCACACACATACGATATTTAACACATTTTTAGACAAATAATTATAGATTGGAGGAAGGACTCCACTTCTAAGTCGAAAACCCAATACTCAGTTAAGCGCAGTATGGGCGAAATATACTTCCTGTCTCTGTGAGAGTCTGTAGACAAATGTCCATTTCTCCTGAACGTTACTATATGCCAAAATGTGGCAAAGTGTAGAAGGAGGTATGGTTACAAAGTAAAATAAAAATGTTATTTGAACTGCATCTCTAAAATATTTGACGCGAAAAATATTTTTATGATTATAATTTTTACAATAAGTAATTAGTATATTAGTATGATACTATATATAATTGTAAAACAGTGATGTATATAAGGTATGCTTGATTATAGTAATATATATAGATATATTAGTGTGATATTATATATTATAGTAAAATAGTGATGATATATAGTATATTTGAGGATACATATACATAGTATCATATATATATATATTATATATGATACTATACATAATATTAAAATATATATAGTATATTATATATATATATTAGTATAATATTAAAACACTATTAGTATATTTATAATAAAATAGTGATATATGATATGTTCGAGGTTAGGTTATATATATATAAATGGACCTGATGGCCGAGTGGCTAGCGCTCTGGCGCTCAGTACTATAGGCATCGGGTTCAAATCCCGGCGTTCCAATGGGTGTTTGTAGGGGTTGGAATCCTATTTAAACCGTAGGGTCCCGGTCCTAATAGGATCGTAGAGCGTTGCTGGGACAGCGTCTTTGCTTATCATCAAGTTACACGCCCCCCTGGATAGTGCTAAGTGAGTAACGTCGGCGCAACCCTTATGGCATAAAACGATCACGGTCTATTTGCCAGCTGCATTAGAAAAACAATGTTAGTATATATAGTAGTAAAATAGTGTTCATATATGGTATATTTGATGATAGTGATATATATACTATATTAGTATGATACTATGTATAATAAAAAATTGTGATGATCTATGGTATGACTGAGGATAGTGATATGAAAGTGAAAAAAACCCACATAATTTTTACTTGTTTGAAACGGTACATTTTCTTGCTACTGAGCGATCAAAGTAGTTGATCTAGCAAATAATTAATGAATATCAATTTATTAATAATTTCCCAGAATTTCTAAGCATATTTTAAGTTGTGTCAACTTTTAATGAAAATATTGGTATAAAAATTATTTAATCTATCCAATGAATATAAGGCATGAATAAAATGGAATATTTTATATCCTGCACAAAAATTCCGATTTTTTTATGTTACCGAACGTTCTACGAGCATTTTGCTGTTTCTATTCTCAAAATTTTATATACAAGAATTTAGTATTAGTAGTATATCAAGTGAACTAAACGTCTACAACATAATAACTTTTATTACGTTTTATTTTTATTTTATAATAAAACTTCTTTGTGGTAAAAACAAAAGTAAAAAAAAAATCTTATGATTCATGATGTAGAGTTTTCTACATTGAAGATATAGATTTGGGATGTATGCACATAAAATATTTTTGAAAAAAAATTATAACTGGAAATTGTAAAAAAGAACATAAAATATTCATATTTTATGAATTCGAAAAAATAAAATGTATGAAAGCCGTTTCTGAATTCAGGTTCACTGGAAGTCATTAAATAAAAGAAGTGATAAAAAAAAAAAAATGTACACAAGTATTTCAGTGTTCTTAAAGTAGGGGCAATGAAATTATGAATAAAAAAGAAAAATATTACAGTTAAATTATAATTCTGCTCTGAATATTTTTTTTTCCATTAAATATTATTTAAATTTCATCACACTTAATTGTTGCTAAGCTTGTAACTACTTTAAAGTAGGAACACCACTTCGCGAACCATCATAATTTGTTTCAATATGTTGTGATTGTTCAAATGCAGCTGGCAATACAGAGACAGATTTTTACAGAAACGGGCCTAATGGTCAAATGACTAGCGCTCGGTCCCACAGGTTTCGGGTTCGAGTCACAGCGGTACCATGGATGTTTGTAGCTGTTCGGAATCCACTTTAATCGGTTGGTTTCGATCTAATGGATCGTAGAGCGTTGTGAGTGTAGTGTTAATCGTATCCATAGCATATTTCCGAACTACATGTGCCCCCTGGGTAGTGCTAAATGAGTAACAGCTGTACTGTCCTTGCTTATACCATAAAGATAACTGTCTACGTATTTGCCAGCTGCATTAGAAAAAAATGATTTATTTCATTATGATTACAATGAACACCACTGCGAAGTACGCGCCATACACCAACCGTTATAAAAATATTTGTCATAGACGAATTGGGTTAATTCGTCTATGGGAAATATTTTGACCATTTTGATATTTGACAATTTTTGAATTATTCTCATTCAAATCGGAAGCGGCCTGTTGTTCAATTGGTTAGCGCTCTAGCCTTTGGTACCCAAAGCTTCCGGTTCGAAACCTGATGGTGGCATGGATGTTTGTTAGTGGTTGAACGTTAAATTGTAGGTCACGGTCGAATTAGCCTTAAGTGTGCACAAAATAATCGTACTAAAAATCAAATCAAGCCAAACGAAACCATACAGACTGAAATAAAGTGAGTTTCCTCGAATTCTGAAATCCCATGTTTAATATTTGCAGTTTTACAATATATATATAAATATATTTATTAGTATGATACTGTATATATTATCAAAATAATGCTGATTTGCAGTATGTTTGAGGATAGTGATATATATATTAGTGTGATACTATATATAATAGTAAAATACTAATGATATATGAATGTTTGAGGATTGTGATATGATGTGCTTAATCATAATATTGCTTTCATTATTTCCAATAAAAGAAACACATACTTTTACCTGTTTCAAATGGTACATTTTCTTACTACTGAACTATCAAAGAAATGACGAAATAAATTATGTATATTTATTAATTATTACATAAAATTACTTAGCCTATTTTAAATTGTGCCAATTTTAAGTGAAAATATTGATATACAAATTATTTAAGCATCTCAAATAAATATAAGATAAAAATGGAATATTTTATATGATACACAAAAATTGCGAAACTTTTTATGTATGTACTTATTCTACGAGCATTTTGCTGTTTCTATTCTCAAAATTTTATATACAAGAATTTAGTATCAGTAGTATATCAAGTGAACTAAACGTCTACAACGTAATAACTTTTATTACGTTTTATTTTTATTTTGCAATAAAACTTCTTTCTGGTGAAAACAAAAAGTAGAAAAAAAAAAAAAAAAAAATCTTATGATTTATGATGCAGAGTTTTCTATGTTGAAGCTCTAAAAGTATATGTTTGGGATGTATGCGCATAAACATTTTTTGAAAAAAAAATTATAACTTAAAATTGTAAAAAGAACATAAAATATTCATATTTTATGAATTCGAAAAAAAATCAAATGTATGAAAGATGTTTCTG
>BPLR01018864.1:0-44249 GCA_021605095.1 Caerostris extrusa
GATTCCAAGATGATGGTAATGTGAGTAGATGTTACAGCACAGGTCGCTCCCGAGTTACAACGCCGAGTGAGGACCGGTATTTAGCATGTTACTGCCAAAACAGACGGAGCACAGCATCAGACCTGTCTCGTCAGCTCTCTTCAGCTACCGGTACGACAGTTTCAAGGCAGACCGTGTACAGACGCTTAGGGCACATTGGTCTATATGCTCGTAGGCCTGTCAGATGTGTTCCACTTACCGCAACTCACTGTCGCCTGCGATTAACCTGGAGTAGAGAGCATGCATTGTGGACACCGCAACAGTGGTCTGGTGTGATGTTTTCCGACGAGTCCAGGTTTAGTTTGCAGTCTGATTCTCGCCGGACTTTCATATGGAGAGCGCCAGGTACCCGTTACCACCAAGAGAACACCATTGAACGACACCGTTACGGTGGTGCAGGATGGCTCGTTTGGGGAGGAATTATTCTTGGTTCCAGAACTGACCTGCATGTTCAGAGTGTAACGATGACAGGCCACATCTATCGGGATGTCATTCTGGAACAACATGTACGTTTGTTTCGGGGCGCCATGGGTGCTGAATTTCTGTTTATGGATGACAACGCCCGTCCTCACCGTGCAAACATTGTAGACGAATGCCTTCAATTGGAGGATATCACCCGTATGGATTGGCCAGCATACTCACCGGACTTGAATCCAATAGAGCATGTGTGGGATATGCTTGGCCGACGAAGTGCAGCCCGTCAACCCCCTCCCACCTGTCAACCGGAACTTCGGAGGGCATTGCTTGATGAGTGGTGTAATATTCCCAAAAATCAGATTGATAATTTGATACCAGCATGCCTAGGTGTTAAAGGCCTATATTGCATCGTCCGGGAGACATACTCCCATATTAACCATCCTACTAACCATGTTATACTATTTTTTTTGTAAATAGGTTCTTTTTGAAATTTGCTCCAGGGAGTATAAATCGCAATTTTTATTAATTATGTCAAACATATAGCATCTTTTTGCTCTTTTTCCTTTTGTTTAATAAGTAGACTTTACAAATAAAGTCCAAATTTGTTTTGCTTCTGTCTCTTTCTTTCTTTGCCTGAACTTGTTATCAGCAATTTATGGACATGAGTGTAACTTGAAGAACAGCTGTTTTTAACTTAAATATTGAATGCTTACAATAACAACTTTAAATACTGAATGTTTTAATTATATTTTATCAATCTTATAAAAATGTTCATGGCTAAAACATTTCGTAATTTGAACAAAGTTTATTCAATTGTTTTCAATAAAATTTTATTAAGCATTGATATTCTAAAAATTGCACTAAAGTTCTAATAATAAACTCATCATTTTTAATAAAGATATCGAAATTATTTTGATATTTGAATTTATGATGCAAATTTAAGGTTAATATAAATTAAAAACATAAAATATAAAAAGATATCATAATTTTAAATTCATTTTTTTTGAAATAAGAGACAAAATTATATAAATGAGTCCAAATGCATTATAATTACTGTAGAAGAATCATTTTAAAACATTGTTGTCAATGTTTACAGATATGAACCAACTAATAAACGTTTACAGTGATATATAAGGCATATAAGGGATATATAGTATATATAGTGATATATAGTGATATCAACTAAGTCAGATATGAACCAACTGTGTAAACGTTTGTAGTGATATCAACTAAGTCAGATATGAACCAACTGTATAAGCGTTTGTAGTGATATCAACTAAGTCAGATATGAACCAACTGTATAAACGTTTGTAGTGATATCAACTAAGTCAGATATGAACCAACTGTATAAACGTTTGTAGTGATATCAACTAAGTCAGATATGAACCAACTGTATAAACGTTTGTAGTGATATCAACTAAGTCAGATATGAATCAACTGTATAAACGTTTGTAGTGATATCAACTAAGTCGTATAGTGAACCAACTGTATAAACGTTTGTAGTGATATCAACTAAGTCAGATATGAACCAACTGTATAAACGTTTGTAGTGATATCAACTAAGTCAGATATGAACCAACTGTATAAACGTTTGTAGTGATATCAACTAAGTCAGATATGAACCAACTGTATAAACGTTTGTAGTGATATCAACTAAGTCAGATATGAACCAACTGTATAAACGTTTGTAGTGATATCAACTAAGTCAGATATGAATCAACTGTATAAACGTTTATAGTGATATATAAAGACATATAAGGAGGACAGGGCTCCTATTTATAATATTTTCACTAAAGTTTAAAGAATATTTTGTGTTCCTGTGTGATTGAATTTTCTATATTGACAAATGCAAAGTAAGATAAGAAGTTACTTGAAAAAGCGATTTTTTAAAATTTAAAACATTGAAATAAATATTCGAAAATAGAATATTTGAAAGCTACTTAAATTTTTTACTGATATTAAATGTCTGTTTCAAAGATTTGTTGCTTACATTTTTAAGTCCTAAATGCCGAAGCATAGGTAATTAAATAGTAGTGAAGTGAATTCTGAAGTTATTTTCATAAATAAATTCATTTTATGAGATTTATTCAAATCCTATTTCACAGGCCAGGGCACTAGTTATCAGACAACTTTTAAACTAGGAATGAGTCAATTATTTCTACTTGGTAACGATTTCACTGCGCATTTATATAATATTAGCCTCTAAAGAATATTTTTTTTGTGTGTCAGAGTACAATTGCTTACTTATTATTTGCTTGCTTGTATATGAACAAGTAGTTCGGATATTAAATGTTCAAGTATTCTGTTCGCTTCACAATGGAAACACTAATGATGTAGCTTTTGATTTATGAATAAAAAAATGATGGTTGTAAATGAAAAAATGGTTGTGATGGAATAATTAAAATTTTCTAAGTATATTATATACATCTATATAATAGACATAAAGTTCTAAGCAATTTTGAATTTCCCTTGATGATTAATAAGTATTTTTTTTTATAATTTTGGAAAATTGTGGTTCTGATAAATATTTAAATTGCCAGTTACTTGATTCAATTTATTACAGAAGTGCATTAAATTTGAAGTGAATTTCTACAGCTGATCGTTGCAAACAAGAACAAAAATTGCTCTATTCTTCTATAATAGTTAAAAATAAATAAATAAAAAGATCGAAATTTGCTGAAACAATTAAATTGCCTGATTTCAATTATCGTACAGGAATTATCTAAAATCAACAATTTTCTGACAAAAATTATTAACTCAATACATCATATCGAATAGCTTAGTTTTGTACTCTTTAAAGCAAAGAAGAAAGTACCTTTTGAAAGTCCCTTCACAGAACCTTCACAAATCCTTTTGAAATAGATTCAGCATTTAAACAATGCAAATTATTAGACTCCGGATTCAATGAACCTTCCCATTTCCAGATTCAACGAACTCAAACTCTTCCTCCCACCAGCCAATCTTGAAACACCAAACTCAGCATTTGTCACAATTTATTTCAGTTGGTAGAAAAGTTTAAAATAGTACGTTTTCCAAGCAATTGTAAACACTCGAAAGTATTTAAACTTTAAAACTCCTCAAGGTTTTTACATACGGACGCTATTAAATGAAAGCGGATTTGTCCGTGCAACCAATAAGGATGAGTTTCAGCGCTCGCGGTAAAGTAAGGTCAGGACAAAGCTGCCCAATATACATCGAAAACTTTACAAGAATTCAAGTGTAAAAACACTACAGTGATGAAGCTAATTACGCGCAAGTAATATATTACTTCAACTTTCAAGAAGTCTAATGAATGCCTCTTGATGCGAAAAGATGTTAGTGCTCTGTTTGAAGAGTGTTCCGTAAAGGAAAATCTTAAGTAGAAAATCGCCCGAGTGGTCCAGAGTTTCAAACTATATGTCACCTCGTAAATCGCTAGTTCGACCGTTAGCCGGATAGCTTGCTCAGACTTTCCTTAATTAGAAGCATTCTTGAGATTGGAAGTTTGCAAGCACGGTTTAATAAGATTCATGAGATCCGAACAAATCGACGATCATATTTTTTCTCTTCTTGAAAAGGCATGACATTCAGGAATTTCTTGAGGCGTCTAACTTTGAAAAGAATAATCAAACAGAACATTTCCTTTTTTTTGATCCTTGCGATGTTCCACTTTTAAATTTTAAGTTTTGTTTTCAAGTTGAGTGCTGGTTTTGAGATTTGAGATATGAACATCTCTTTCCAACAGCGCCCACGTAATTAATTGATTCATTATTGGTTACTTCTCTTTGATTTATACAGGTACAAAATTAGATTTTTTTCATAAATATATCAAAATTATATCTAGAATCATTCATTTTGATGAAATTCCGTGTGATATAGATAAATATAAAGCGATATCTCATTAATTATACAAAATACTTTTTTTTTTTTCGAATTTACTCATTGAAAAATATATTTTTAAGGTTAAAAAGTTGATATCTTGATTAAAAGATTTCTATGTGGTTCTTAAAAGAAGTTAATACAATTATAATAACATATGACAACTGTAAGAAAGAACTATGAAAAGTAATACATAAGAGTAGAACTAGAAGTTCAATTATGAAAACAAATTTCAGATTTTAAATATAATCTTATAGATGGATTAGAAAGGATTTTGAGAAATATAAAATGTCATTTTTTCTCCTAAATATTTGCTTCCCAATAGTTTTCCGAAAAATATTTTTCTGAATATTCCAATATGTGTCATCTGCAAAATTTTATTTTGCAAGTTTTAATTGACATGTATAAAATTTAAGATTTTTCTTCTAGTTATAGGCTAATCTCTTTAATCACCTTTTTTTATTTCAAAAGCTAATTCTTGAAATAAATTTTTAAAACGTAAGATTATCAATTTGCCTTTTATGCATTAGTATACTTTTAAAAGTTAGATTAATCATTTCACAACATTCTTTTTTGAGTTTATTTTCAAAATATACAAAATAAACCAAATAACTAAGAAAACCAAGCACATCTAGTGACATTCTCTTTCCTATATGTTAGGGGAAAATAGCTGAATTTTTTTAGGTAATAAACATTATAATGTTTAATAGTAATGATAGATTAACAACCTCAACCATAACGTAAAAACTCAACCAACCAGATATCGATAACTTCCTTTCATAATCTATAGAAATGCATCGATATCTGGTTGGTTGAGGTTTAAATACAAGACGTGTATTAAAGTATCTCCATATTTCATTATATGCAAAAATCATCAAGTTAATACCCTAAAATCAAATAATAAATTTACTAGCCATATAATTATTACGATTATTTTAATCAGTAATAAAGAAAATTTTTATCAAAATTGAATTAGAAAATTAGATTTTCTTTTCCATGAAATAACATAAAAGAGTAAAACAAGAACATAAAGAGTAAAACAAGAATTTTAGCTGGTTTTCAAATATTCACATAACACTTGTAGCATCAAATAATTTTGAAATGAAATATTTAAAAAATATTCATGTATAAAACTATTTCATATATTTTAAGTGCTAAAATCATTTAATCAGTAATTTAAAAGAACCTGCCAAAAATGTAAGCATAAGAAAAAATATTAAAATGTCATATGTAGAGGAGAAGTTATTTATATATACAGAAGTGATTATTGCAAAATTTCTCAAGAAGTTTTATTTTAAATTTAATTTAATTTTTATTTTCTATAAAAAGTACATAAGATTAATTTGTTGCATATTCCTGTTTTATGTTATTTAAAAAAATTAGAAAACATTTTTAAGAATATATACGGAAGTTTCATTAACCAATCAAAATTAAAGTATCAATTAATTCTTGCACAAGGTCGACATTTAGGAAAAAGTACATAAATCCTCGAATTTATTGGTTAAATAATTTTAAAACAACAAAGACAAAAATGAACGATGAAATAAATATTAATTATTTTAATATTTTGAACATAAAATGTACGAAACTCGGATCAGCAGAACTTTAATCTTGGAACGAAGCACAATCTATCCACTCTGTTGATTTTATCAAAAATATTTATCTTTCCGATCACACGATGTAAGCATAAATGAAAATGCCCTGCCGGATTTTTTATCCTCCATCCACAGTGCAGATAAAGGGTTACGCGAAACCACTAAACGGACCCGAAGTGTCTTAATAATGAAAGTGCCTCTGGGCAGAGAAAGCGAAATCCCCAATTCCATCCCTCTGTCGGACCTCCGGATTCATCCTCAGCACGAAGCGAAAGATTTAATAAGGCGTCCACCCAACCCCAAGGGCTGGCCAGCGATTAAACGATCGCCGACTACTAACGCGGAGACAATGAACAACTTAATTATTCCACTAATTCCTCTCCTCTCCTCCCCTCGCGGAGCAGGATGTGGCGTGGGTGGGTGCGACTATCCCTCAGAAGGTGAGAGGAACAGTATGGGACCTTTTTCTTCCACTTCAGGACGATTTTGCTGCCAAATGGGAAGGCACGGGAGTCTGCCTCTTTTCGGATGGCGTTCTGCCTATTGATCGCCGAAGGTGGCGCAATGCGCCGTGCAAACGGCGGCGATGACCTTGCTCGTCCTAAGGCCCCCTCACTCATGACCTCCGTCGGATTTGACCTCGAACGAGGTCCCCCACCATCGCAATATCAGTTGGGCCACCCCAATGGAGAAGCATGCAGGGCGGGAGTCTCTGGACATGCATTCAGCAATCCCCTTCCTCTCCACCGAAGAGTTTGGAAGAAGGAGGCAGGAAGAAAGTTACAAACTTAGGAGGAGGGATCTTCCACCCCCATTCAACCCTTTCGTCGAGGGGGAAGGCGAGCGAGAAGGTGATGTGAAGTCGTTCGATTCGGGTAACGTGGATTTGTATTTTGGGGATCGATTTGACCGAGAAGACGTGTTTGATTTTTTTGTAACCTTAAAAGACGGAAAAAGGGATTCAGTGCTCATGTGTCTTGAAAAGGAAGTGGTGAAAAATAGGGCTGTTGATTTCAAGTACCAAACTTTTATTTTTTATTTGCTGTAATGTCGAATGACTTCACACAAAACATGAAGAAGTTTATATTTAACTCGGAAAATAATCTTGAGGGCAGATATTAAAAAAAATAATTCTATTGATTTTGACAAGTATACTTATAATTTTTTTTTAAATAAATTGGAGACGTTATATTTTTATTAATTTTTTAATTAGTCAATTTGTATATAATATAATTTTAAATCAATTTTCACTACAGTTATAAAACAAAACCAAACAAAAACTTGAATTAGAAGAATATGTGCGCTAATATTACATTATGTTCTTGCTAATATTTAAACATCTTACTCTCGGATTCTAAGTAATTGATTTCCATTTATGATCAGAAGCTGTTATAATCGACTTTTCCCTGTTTAGAACTCATGTCACATTTATTCATATACCAATAAGCTGAGTACATTGTACAATAACAAAATCATGTTTTTTACGAAATGATTTTCAAATATAATTTATCACATATCATTTCGGTACTCCCATCTAATATAGGGCTGTTTCTATTGCCAGTTTTAAATTATTCTCTTATCCAAAAACTTTTTTCCCAATGTACTATGTGATTATATATTGTGCCCGTAGAGTCTGAGTAACAATTGACAAGTTAACAAATCTTTGACAAACTTTATTCATTTTAAAATTTTTTGCCAATTATTCTTTCAAGTAAAATAATTCTGTTTTATCAGTTACATAATAATATTATCTGTTACTCAACATCGACATTATATTCAAGATTTAATTAATCACATAATAGCTCTTATCACTCCATTTCCCCCAATCTCTGACTTCCTTCCAACAAAGGGCTATTCCCATCGGTTATCTTTAGAGTTAATCTCTTTTCCAAATGCTCTGTTCGTAATCCTTGGCATGTGATTAAATATTTGTCAATGATTCTTTCAGCTACAAAATTATATTCTTTTGTTCCTCAACATCGACATTTATAGTATATTCCAGATTTAATTAATCACATAATAGCTCTTATCACCCCATTTCTCCACCTCTGGACTTCCTTCCAACAAAGGGCTATTCCCATCTGTTATCTTTGGAGTTAATCTCTTTTCCCCGATGCTCTGTTCGTAATCCTTGGCATGTGATTAAATATTTGTCAATTATTCTTTCAAGTAAAATAATTCTGTTTTAAAACTTACAAAATAATATTGTTTTTCCTCAACATCGACAAGATTTAATTAATGACATAATAACTCTTATCACCTTATTTCCCTATCTCTGTATTTCCTTTCAACAAAGGACTATTCCCATCGGTTATCTTTTTGGAGTTAATCTCTTTCCTAAATGCTCTGTTCGTAATCCTTGGCATGTGATTCCATCCATTAGCATAACTAGGTGGTAAAAGAGTATTCCTGGAATTAAACAGCACGCTCGATTTCCCTTCCGAAATCTTTTATCTTGATAAGAGGAAAAAAGGGACTAAAAAAGAATCATTCCATTACTCGCCATTCCCACTTTCGAATGAGAGTTTTTACGGTCCACCCTCTCTTATCTACTTCCCGAACCTTTAAATTTTTGTCGGAGGAGAAAAACGCTCTTCAAAGCTCCCACTCGCAAGGGTAATAACTAGGAGATGTGGGTGGTGGGGGTGGGTGATCATCTGTCTCTGACTTTGCGTCTGTTGGATGCGAAATCACGCTCTGAAACGAAGTCGTACTTTCTTTTCTTCTTCTTCTTCTTCCTGCTATACCGAAAGAGATATATTTTTTCCTCTGTCAGTAAAATATTCTGTCTCACATGGCTTTGTAATTTTCCACTTTGGAGTGTGTGTATTAAAATCTCCGAGGAGAACAAATTTCTCTGTACATTTTGCATTTTTTACTTCTTCGGAAAGGCTGCGGTACAGCTTAAAAATCCCGAGAGACATTTGTTTTCCTCTCCATAAGAGCTTTTGAATGAGAGTGTTGATTTTATTTCAAGATTTTTAATTCGTGGAAGAAGTCAAAAAGAAATTTATTCTTGATAAAATTAAAAAGCTGTAAAATTCTCTGTTTTCGGTATTCGACATTTCAGCATTTTGTTGGACATGTTACAGATCCATCATTTCATATTTCTAAAGTTATTTATTTTTGCTTCTTGTGGGCGAATTTCTATGAGATATATTGTATCAATTAAATTTGAAGTTTAATCTTCTGTTTTTTGGCCAGCATGATAAATATTAAACTGGATCTGAGCACAAGTATACACTTAATTTTAAAACTAAAAATTCATAAAACTATAAAATTCAAATCCAGGTGCATTCACATACCTATTTTTAGTTGAAAGGCATTCTCTTTTTGAGAAACAGACTTCAAAGAGCATCAAATGTGTGTTTAATATACTTTAGAAATATATTTGTATTCCGTAATTTTTACTACATTCAGACGAAAATACCAGTATTCTTTTTCATTAACGCCCAAGAAAACTTAATTCATGTAGCATTCTTTTCAAAACTTTAACTTCTATTATATCAAGACAGCAAAAGATCATAACCTTATGCCTGGTTATTTTAAAGTGTGGTAAGAGTATATTGAAGTGTGAAGAAAATATTTAATGATTGATTATTATTATATTATTTGTAAATTCTTTCAATAATTAAAAGAAATTATTTTAAAAACGTTAATAGTTAAAATAATAATTGTAACTCTCCATCGTAATTAAATCATAGGAATTTATTTCTGAGTATTGGAAAGTATTTTATTTATATTTTAAAATACTGAGCCAATGTATGGAGATTGCAAATATGTTTTATACACTAGCGTTACAAACACATTTTTTTGCAAAAATTCAAAACGGCATCTACTAATAACTTAAAATTTGATATTATATATAATTTAGAGAATGGTGAATTTAATGTATACCTCTGGTAGTTGTCAAATAATTGCAAAAGTATTTATTACAAGGAAACTAAAAAGTGTCTTTTTACCTAATCTGTGAATTTCGTCTATAAAATTGTGTTTTTGCAAGAAAAATCTAGAGATGGGCAACCAAGTAAATTGAGTCCTCATAGTTGTTTAAACAATGGACTAAGACGGAGAGACATAAATAGGTTTGAAGCTTCCAGTCTCAAGTGGAGGTCATTTGATGTTTACAAGTACACTCATGTCCATAAATTAAGGATAATGAAGTTCAGGCAAAGAAAGAGACAGAAGCAAAACAAATTTGACTTATTTGTAAAGTCTATTTATTAAACAAAAGGAAAAGAGCAAAAAGATGCTATACGTTTGACATAATTATTAAAAATTGCGATTTTTACTCCGTGGAGCAAATTTCAAAAAGGACCTATTTACAAAAAACAGTATAACATGGTTAGTATGATGGTTAATATGGAGTATGTCTCCCGGAAGATGCAATACAGGCCTTACAACGCCTAGGCATGCTGAGTATCAAATTATCAATCTGATCTTGGGGAATATTACACCACTCATCAAGCAATGCCCTCCGAAGTTCCGGTTGACAGGTGGGAGGGGGTTGACAGGCTGCAATTGTCGGCCAAGCATATCCCACACATGCTCTATTGTTTTCAAGTCCGGTGAGTATGCTGGCCAATCCATACGGGTGATATCCTCCAATTGAAGGCATTCGTCTACAATGTTTGCACGGTGAGGACTGGCGTTGTCATCCATAAACAGAAATTCAGCACCCATGTCGCCCCCGAAACAACGTACATGTTGTTCCAGAATGACATCCCGATAGATGGGCCTGTCATCGTTACACTCTGAACATGCAGGTCAGTTCTGGAACCAAGAATAATTCCTCCCCAAAGGAGCCATCCTGCACCACCGTAACGGTGTCGTTCAATGGTGTTCTCTTGGTGGTAACGGGTACCTGGCGCTCTCCATATGAAAGTCCGGCGAGAATCAAACTGCAAACTAAACCTGGACTCGTCGGAAAACATCACACCAGACCACTGTTGCGGTGTCCACAATGCATGCTCTCTACTCCAGGTTAATCGCAGGCGACAGTGAGTTGCGGTAAGTGGAACACATCTGACAGGCCTACGAGCATATAGACCAATGTGCCCTAAGCGTCTCTACACGGTCTGCCTTGAAACTGTCGTACCAGTAGCTGAAAAGAGCTGACGAGACATGTCTGATGCTGTGCTCCGTCTGTTTCTTTTGGCAGTAACTGCTAAATACCGGTCCTCATTCGGCGATGTAACTCGGGGGCGACCTCTGCTGTAACATCTACTCACATTACCATCATCTTGGAATCGTTCCCAAAGCCTGGAGATGACACTCTGGGCGATTCCAAGTTCCTCGGATATTTCCAGCTGGGTACGTCCACATTCCAGTCGTCCGATAATTCTACCACGTAAAAAATCATCCAAATGCTTCCTTTTTGCCATAACTATGTGGTTATTGCATTGAAAGGCTTTTAAAGCGCTTAGAACAATTTTACTTCTTTTGCCACCATTCCTTATATACCCTCTCTTACACTCTCGTCATTGTGACGTACTATCCGCGCCATCTGGTGGTTTCCTGTAATTTGCATATTCTTCTTCAAGATGTGTGTGATAATTCTACAGGTGAAATTTTTATTTTAGAGTTCAATTTCTGTGTGATTCTGAATTATCCTTAATTTATGGACATGAGTGTATTTTGAATGGTGGGGACCACCAATGCTATATTATAATGAGGATTCTTATTCAAAGACTATCCGAAATCCACGCCATCTACATAGGATCAATATGAGGTATTAAATTCATGATCCATAGAATGATGACGATCAGAGAACTCTCTCAGAAATTAGTTACTGCTTTTGGGACAAAAATTTCCTACTAAACTGTATGATGGTAATTATCAATGGAAATTTTTTTTTACTCCTGATGATTGTTGGTGTGCATGCTTCTTAAAAGATTATAGCCTTATATATTATAGCCTCTTAGATATCCCTCTTTCGTGGAGCCATAAAAATTATTCTTATGCACAGTAATATTGGGGGCATGTTCTTCTCAGTAATAGGTTCACATTCTGTATCTAAGTGATTCTCACCAAGTCTTTATCTAGATAAAGAATAGGGCGTTCATCGTCTTCCAACACAATGGAATCTTCAATGATGTCCCTGAACTTTATGTGAGTCTTTTCTGGTGAGCCGTTGGAAACGATTTTATTATTATGGAAAATAACGTGTAACCGTACAGTGCTGGAAAAAAGAGGATATATTTGTCGCGTTGAGAAATAGACATGTGAAGCCACTGAATTTAAATCGTAAACAACAAACTTTGTTAAACAACCGCATTTACTGTATAGGTTCCCCTTTACCGACTTGTATTGATGTGTGGAGGGCTACAAAGCTTTAGGCCAGCCAATTCTGGAAAAATGCTGCATCAATGTGGGGGTCATTTTTTCGTTTGAAAACTGTGCCGGCTATTTTTTTTTTCTCTGTTTTTATTGAACTATTGGTTGTGTACGAGTAAGAAACATCTGTATAAAAACTTCATTACATTAAAACAATTATGTTTTAAGATATCATATCTTTTGCATTTGTAACCTTACTTTTTGAACATCATTGTGGATATTATTATATTTATTTATTATTTATTATTTATTTATTATTTATTATTTATTTATTATTTATTATTTATTTATTATTTATTATTTATTTATTATTTATTTATTATTTATTATTATTATAATGGACGTTATTTATTATTATTGTTATTTATTAGTTTAGAGAGAGATAGAGATTTTCATATTGAATCAATTTTCAAATAATATCTTCTAGATTACCTGCACAAATAATTGCTATTTTAAAAAAATAAAACTACATCTAAATATATAATTTGTTAATTTTCAACATTTGTAAAGATATTTAATACATTAAGTACATTTACAGATTAACAATTTAAATGGCAGACCTTTTCCCTCAAATATAGTTTTCTTTTACTTTCAAGAATATGTAAATATAAAATGAAAACGTTATCTGAAATATACATACGTTGTACTCATAAATGTCCTTTTTATAAATTAAACACTAATTACTTTACCAGTTTAATAATCCTGTTTTGAAAGCTTCCAACTAGTTTTTACTTAAATTGAAAGCCTTTATTTTACTTAAAGAATTTATCTGATCATTGTCATTTGATTAAAATTTTCTGAAAAATCCATGATGTTAATTATTCAAGAAAACAAACTTTATAACGTAATTATTTTGAATTTACAACATCGAAATAATAGAATGCTTACATATTAAATAAGCTGAAAAATACATGTTAAAAATAAAAAAAATTAAGTAATTTATTATTTTTACACATTCCCTAAAATTAAAGAGAGCAAAGAATCTTTCGAATGAAATATAATTGGAATACAAGAAAACAAAATACGTTAGTTGTATTAAACTTGCTATTTATGTTAAATTTATTTTTACACATGCTTATTGTGCAATGGGTGTTATTTAATTGAAATATTTTAGAACTATAATAGTGCATAGTTATTCCAAAAATTCATACAAAATACCAAAAAGAAAACACGATTGCTTAATATATAAATATGATGTGAATACATATTAATGGCTATTTCTGAAAGATATAAATATTTCATAATTAGAGAGTAATATTGAAAACAGTTAGTAAAATATAATTTAATAACAATCATTTAGATTTTAAAAATAGTAAAAACAATTATTAGGTGATTCAAAAGTAAAGTGAACACAGATAACGGCCAAGGCGATTAACATATTTAGTTCGCAATTATACAATCTGAGTGAACGATTCTAAGGGGCTTTTTTTTCCAATTCTCTGAAATATACAATCTTAAGTATAATCTCATTTTAGGAGGTTAGTTAAAACCTAGATGCGAAGTTTTAATATGAAATTTGATGTAATATTTTTATTTAAGCCTTAAATCTTAAAATTATAGAGAAAAATAAAACTAAACATGTATTATACATATCAAAGCGATAATTATTAAAAAAATACAACCAATTATTAATTTCAAATCTATTCGTAGTTTGCTTTAGTAGCATAAAAATAAATAAGCCATCAATAAAAACAAATTTACAACAAAAATCAATACTTAAAATAAACGAATTAAAAAGGCAACTTTTTTTTTCTTTTTTTTTTTTTTTGGAAAAGTTTCATAACCAAAAATAAAAATACTAACGCTACATTTTAGCTTGCATGTCTTACTGTAATCGGAAAGAATCGGTAACTTTATCATAACTGTTGAACATTTTCCTTATAAAACATCTGAAAGCATTAAAAAAGGAAAAATGAAACTTCACTCCAAAAGGCTTAATGGAAAGCAAAAGCTTGTAGCAAGATTGAAAAAATGGAAAGAGCGAAGGATTTAAAGATAAGAAAACTTTTAACAAAGAACGAATCCAAAACATCGATCGTCTTAAATCTCGAAAGGTGACAAGTAACTAAGTATCTCTGCGCTTAGAAGCCTCTAATTGGTGAAAGTATTCTTTCATTTTATTTTTGAATAGAAAAAAATTGTTTCTATGAATAGCACACGATGTTTGCAGGTTTCTTTTTTAATTTATACTAGACGCTACTAATACAGTAATATTAATTAAAAACCTTGTTTTACTCTAAAAAATTGGCAATATAAGCTAGGGGATAATAAGTTGATGAAAAATGAATTTATCTTTCTTTTAATTTAATTTTATGGAGTTTTTATATTTGCATTGCTTTAAACTTTAGAACTTTTAATTTTTTTTTTCATTAAATGTTTCCTTTATTAAATATTTTAGAAGGTTTGTTAATTAATAATTGCGCTATTTTAATCACTGAAACTTAATAAATAATAAACGAAAATTCAGTTTGGCAAATTGTTATAACAAAGTTTCATTTTTTTTTATTTCTTGTCGAATGCAAAAATTAGCTATTAATAATTTTAGCTAAAAAAGTACTATTTATAAATATGTAAAGATAAATTATTTTCTATTATTTAAGAATAAAAGAAAGTTATTGTGTTAATTAGAAAAAATTATGCATAAAAAATGTATATCGTATATATATCACAAATTGGGGACTTTTTGCAGTGGTTATTATTTAATGCAAATTTCAATTCCGTTAATCTAAAATAAATAAGAGTAGGGGATGAAATTTATTAATATATATGTATAGCAATTCTATGTATAATATTTACAGAAATTTAAATAATATAACTTCGACAGTAAATTTTTAATAAAATCAGTGGATTAAATAAAATTTATAATATTTTGAAAAACAAGAATTCTTTGAATTATAATCTACCTCTGTTATTATTAATCTTTTAGTTCAAATAAATTCATATTTTCTTAAATTAAGATAGAAAAATATAAAACACGGTTTTAAATTATCAAAGATAGTCATATAATATTCATAAATACTCATACGGTAATTGTCTAAATTTTCATAAATTCAGTTTTTGGTTTTCAAAAAAAGTCTGAAAAAAAAAAACATAACACATTAGAACATTAAAAAAAAAAAACCTTTTTTTTCAATTAAAAATTAAAAACAAGTAATTTTTTTTTTTTGACAAGTTTGCATGGAAAGGAAGTGAAAGAATTTACTGAGACATAATTTAAAGGATTATTATGGTTAATGTAATTGGATTAAAACAACAAAAGTGTTACAAGAATGTAAGCATTAATATATTTAATTGCAGTGTCAAAGAAATAAATGATGAAATGCAGAAAAGGAATGCTAATTTGACATTTAAGCACAATTATTCAAAAACATATTTAACGCATAATTTCAGAGAGCAACTTCTTGGAGTACTTGAAGCATATGTTTCTTTTTTTTTTATTTTAAACCGTTCAAGTGTAATACTTTTGTTCCTGGATTCAGAGAATTTTCCACAGCAAATAATTAAAAAACGATTTAAAAGAAAAATAAATCTGCCATTAATTTATAATTATAATTCAAGAATAATAACTGATATTTTCAGTATGCATACACTGAATGAAAACTGGAATGAATCAATTGTGATTTGCAAAAATTCTACTTTAATAGTTAAATATATCTGCTTTTGTCAGCATTAATATGCATAATAAATTATTTATGGCAGTATCCTATTTTTAAAAAAAAATTCTGTTCACCAAGAAGTTCCTGCTCTCCAGTTTTTAGGGAAATTAGATATATTTAATAACCGATTTATTTGTTTATTCAATATAATATTTTGTAACAACAGTTTTATAGATATTAAACAACACAAACTGAGTTTAACGAACATTATATTTTCACTGGGTCTTTAGAGTAAATTTTTTTACAATATTCTCATACTTATGAAAATTTATGATTTCAGTAATAAAGTGAATTGAATTTTTTTTTCTACATTGAAACATAAAAAATACTCATGGGGAACTCTTTTAGATTTAACTTACACATCTCATATAAAAGATTGAAGAAAAAAAAATAGTTTGAGCGTATTTTCTGATATTAATAATATTATATGTAAAATTAAATTATTTTCAGATTAATTTTTATTTAAAAAGGATACTGTATATCATCCAAATGTTTAACGTGTGTAATTGGAGATTATTAAATTATTTATCTGTATTATATATAATTAACGCTAGTTAAATAAATATTAAATTCGGTTTTTATTTATAAAAAATGACAATTGATAAATAAATGCCTCTAATATAATTTGCAATAAAGAGAAAAAGTAGATAATTTATTTAAGTTTCGGCATTAAAAGAAAACGCGATTAATAAATTTGTCATCTAAAAATATATATTTATAAAAATATTCCTCGTCATTATATATTAAATAAAAAAGAAATATTATTGATCATTATTGGAAAAAATGTTGAGTTAAAATTGGCATCTTGATTTAGGATAATCAAGATTAAAAATAAAAATATTAATTAATTAAACGAAGGAAAAACTGATAAAAATACTTCAAAAAGAATTTTTCTCATTATAAAACACATGTTAGTGCGTATTTTCAAAAATATATAAGTTAATATTTTATGGAATAATTTTAATTATTTATAATATTTTAATTATTTTTTTAATTATAAGAATAATTAATATGGCATAATTTTCTAATAAATTAATAATTAATCTTTAATAAAATACAGTCCTTCACATTAAAAAGATTTCTCCTCCCTAAACATTAAAAAACACTTCACAATAAAAAATTTTCTCCTCCCTAAGCATTAAAAAATCCCTTCACACTAAAAAGATCCCTTCTCCTCCCTAAACATTAAAAAACCCTTCACATTAAAAAAAATTTCTCTTCCTAAATAAAATAATGGTATTTCTGGTAATTTCTGGTATTTTCTTTTTCAATTTCACTTCAATGTAAATGTCAATACACTTTCAAAATGAAACTATAGAACTTCATAATAAGTAATTCACACATTTAACTTCCACTTTCCTTTAAATTAAAAATTATCCCTTTAAAGAACACAATTTTAACACAAAACTTCAAAAATCTCCAAAAACAAAGTTATTTGCAATCTCTGGAAAAGATTTCAATCCCCTCTCTCATTGAGCGAATATTATCATTTCTATTTCTCCTTGGCTCTTAAAAGCGAAAACTATCATCAAAATTAAACGAGAGAAGATCTAGCTTGTGCTAGAGAGTGAAGAAATGTTTTATCAGCAAGAGAAAAACCAAAAATTCACTTTCGATATTTTTCTTTTCTTTTTTTTTCCTTCAGAAATTACATCAGAGATAATTTTGCAGCATTCGCCTCAAATCTCGTTAGGAGAAATGGATTGAAAATACCTTCCGTCGGTCTCAAGACGAATAGAATGAAAGGAAAGAGCTCCTTGAATAGTTCCGAGAGCTTTTTGATAACAAAAAGATATTCCGTATCGTCCTAAATGACAGTTAAAAAGTCAAGTCGTTATTTGAATGAAGGTTACAGTACAGTGAATGAATTGAATTTTTAAAGAACCTAATTTGCGAACTACTATGAATAAGTAATGCATTTTCTGTATCGTAGTAACTTTTAACACTTCCCTATTCTTTAAATTCCTCTAATTATAGTCAGGAATACAACCGATAAAATACTTTTACTGCAAATGGAAGATATTTAGATTATTTTATGAAAGATTTTTATTCTTTTTTTTTATTTTGACATATACAACAATCATGAAAAATTATGTTTACAAAAAGAAAGGAATTAAAAATTTTGTAATATTTGACTAATTACATTATAGCCCGGTTTATTGATACTAAAAAATTTAAATTTAATTCATTAGCAATAAATTTAATTCATTTTAATATAAATTTAATTCATTAATTCATTTTAAATAAATTTAATTCATTAGCTATTATTTTCTCTACAAAATTGACTTAAATGCTTGAAAAATGTTTTTCGAATATATAATTTTAAAAAGTTAAAAAAAGAAACATATTTAACACTTCAGTATATAAAAAATATCAATAACCTTAATAAAAAGATTTTTAAGCTTGATCTCAAAAATAATTTAAATTGTTAATAGATATGCTTGTAGCATTTAATAACCTACTTATACCAAAATATTCAATATCTCCCTTAATCTTATAATTTTGATAATATCTTTATTTTACATTCAAAAGGCATTGCAACAGCAGTTTTATTTTAATGACTTTATACATTTAACTTCCACTTCCATTTAAATTAAAAATTATCCCATTTAATAATACAATTTTCGACACAAAACTTCAAAAATCTCCAAGAAGAAAAAAGTTATATGCAATCTCTGGAAAAGATTTCAATCCCTCACCCAATGAGTGGATATTATCATTTCTATTTCTCCTTGGCTCTTAAAAACGAAAATATCCTCAAACGTTAAACGACAGAAGATCCAGCTTGTGCTAAAGAGTGAAGAAACGTTTTTATCAGCAAGAGAAAAACCAACAATTCACTTTCTTTATTTTTTTTTTTTTTTTTCCTTCAGAAATTGCATCAGAGATAATTTTGCAGCATTCGCGTCAAATCTCGTTAGGAGAAATTGATTGAAAATACCTTCCGTCGGTCTCAAGACGAATAGAATGAAAGGAAAGAGCTCCTGAATAGTTCCGAGAGGTTTTTTGATAACAACGGATATTCCGTATCGTCCTAAATGATAGTTAAAAAGTCAAGTCTTTATTTGAATGAAGGTTACAGTACAGTGAATGAATTGAATTTTTTAAAGGTCTGCATTTGCGAACCACTATGAATAACTAATGCGTTTTCCGTATCGTAGTAATTTTAACAAGTCCCTATTCATTAAATTCTCCTAATTACAGTCAGAAATGCAGCTGATAAAATACTTTTACTGTAAATGGAAGATATTTAGATTACTTTATGAAAGATTTCACGAAATATAGTCAGTTTTGTCTTTAACATTCAAAAAAGGTATTGCAACAATAGTTTTATTTTAATGACATTACATTTAAGTTCCCCTTTCATTTAAATTAAAAATTATCCCATTAAAAAGACATTTTTGACACAAAGCTTCCAAGAATCTTCAAGAAGAAAAAGCTATTTGCAATCAGAGGGAAAGATTTCAATCCCACTGCCCCATTAAGTGGATATTATCATTTTTATTTCTCCTTGGCTCTTAAAAAGAAAGCTATCATCAAAAATTAAACTAGAAAAGTTGTAGCTCGTGCTAAGAGTGAAGAAACGTTTTGTCAGCAAGAGAAAAACCAACAATTCACTTTCTATATTTTTCTTTTTCTTTTTTTTTCCTTCAGAAATTTCATCAGAGATAATATTGCAGCATTCGCCTCAAATCTCGTTAGGAGAAATGGATTGAAAATACATTCCGTCGGTCTCAAGACGAATAGAATGAAAGGAAAGAGCTCTGTGAGTAGTTCGAGAGGTTTTTTGATAACAAAGGATATTCCGTCTCGTCCTAAATGATAGTTAAAAAGTCAAGTCTTTATTTAAATGAAGGTTGCAGTACAGTGAATAAAATGAAATTTTAAAAAGACTGCATTTGCGAACCACTATGAATAAATAATGCGTTTTCTGTATCGAAGTAGTTTTTAACAAGTCGCTATTCATTAAATTCCCTAATTACAGTCAAATACAGCTGATAAAATACTTTTACTGCATATTCAGATTACTTTATGAAAGATTTCACGAAATATAGTCAGTTTTGTCTTTAACATTCAAAAAGGCATTGTAACAATAGTTTTATTTTAATGACATTACACATTTAAGTTCAACTTTCAATTAAATTAAAAATTATCCCATTAAAAAACACAATTTCGGCACAAAACTTCAAAACTCTCAAGAAAAAAACGTTATTTGCAATCTCTCGGAAGATTTCAATCCACTCTCCCATTAAGTGGATATTATCATTTTATTTCTCCTTGGCTCTTAAGCGAAAACTATCATCAAAAAATTAAACTAGGAAAGATCTAGCTCCGTGCTAAAGAGTGAAGAAACGTTTTATCAGCAAAAGAAAAACCAACAATTCACTTTCTATTTTCCTTTTCTTTTTTTTTTTCCTTCAGAAATTTCATTAGAGATAATTTTGGCAGCATTCGCCTCAAATCTCGTTAGGAGAAATTGATTGAAAATACCTTCCGTCGGTCTCAAGAAGAATAGAATGAAAGGAAAGATCTCCTGAATAGTTCCGAGAGGTTTTTGATAACAAAGGATATTCCGTATCGTCTAAATGATAGTTAAAAAAGTCAAGTCTTTATTTGAATGAAGGTTGCAGTATAGTGAATGAGTTGAATTTTTAAAAAAGTGCATTTGTGAACTATTATGAATAAATAATGCGTTTTCTGTTTCGTAGTGACTTTTAACAAATCGCTATTCATTAAATCCCACTAATTACAGTCAGAAATACAGACGATAAAATACTTTTACTGCAAATGGAAGATATTTAGATTACTTTATGAAAGATTTCACGAAATATAGTCAGTTTGTTAACATTCAAAAAAGGTATTTCAACAATAGTTTTATTTTAACGACTTTACACATTTATCTTCCAATTTCATTTAAATTTGAATGAAGGTTGCAGTATAGCGGATAGATTGAATTTTTAAAGAACCTAATTTGCGAACTACTATGAATAAATAATGCGTTTTCTGTATCGTAGTAACTTTTTAGCAATTCCCTATTCATTAAATTCCTCTAATTATAGTCAGGGATACAACCGATAAAATGCTTTTACTGCAAATGGAAGATATTTAGAGTACTTTATGAAAGATTTTATTCTTTTTTTATTTGACTAATACAACAATCATGAAAAATTATGTTTACAAAAATAAAGGAATTAAAATTTTTTTAATATTTCACTAATTACATTATAGCCCGGTTTATTGATACTAAAAATATAAATTTAATTCATTTAGCAATAAAATTTAATTCATTAGCTATTATTTTCAATAAAATTCACTCAAATACCGGGAAAAATTCTTGGAGAAGAATATTTTTAAATATATAATTTTAAGAAAGTTAAAAAGATAGAAACATATTATTTAACACTTCAGTATATAAAAATATCAATAACATTAATAAAAGATTTTTTAAGCTTGATCTCAAAATAATTTAAATTGTTAATAGATATGCTTGTAGCATTTAATAACCTACTTATACCAAAATATTCAATATCTCCCTTAATCTTATAATTTTGTTAATATCTTTATTAAATATCTTATTTTCTTTTTGTTTTACGCTATTTTATTCTAAAATAAGACTACAGGGAATTAATCAAATAATTTTCCTTTTAAATAATTATGTCTTTACAAGCGTGTGCATTACCTCTCATATGTCTTCTCTATATAAAAATGAATTCATTATTATCAAGTGAAAAAGTAAGATATAAAAAACTAATGCAGATGTTTGAAAAAGATACAGTTGAATTCATTACATAAACACCTGAATAAAGCTGAAAAAAAAATCCAATTTCTTTTTATGCAAAACAGATAAAAAAAAAATTAAATACAGATAGTTGTGACAAAAAAATTCTATATACAAAGGGTTCATTTGGCTATTACCAAATCATCTCAGCCTAAGATTATGAGCAAAACTGTTGTATAAAAATTATTTGGCAGGTGTAAATTAGAAGTATGCAGTTACAATTGAAGAGGTTTGGATATATTTATTTGATTTCAATAGAAAATATTGATGAAATACCGAAAAAAAAGAACTAAAATGTCAGTGCAGAGAAAATGGGGCTTATGATTATTACTGAATTTTGTTACAACAGAAAGCTGAAAGTAGGAAAAATATCAAAATTAACTCAGTTTCTGTCGCAAATTTCCCCTTTAACACTTTTTTTCAACGAACCAGATATTTCCATTACTTTACTTAAGCAGTCTTCACTGTGTTATGTTTCATCAGGATAAGGCTACAAATCATATATCTAAATCTACTACTCTATATTTGAGAAAAATGAGAAATGAAACTGGAATTGAACCTATTCCATTTAAATAAATCCTACCTAAATCCCATAATGTGTGTGTGTTGTTGTTTGATGTTTATCTGAGCTTTTAAAACAAGATCTATATTATTAGCATCAATACGTTAGATGCACTCTGGAAGATTGTGTAGGAGGAGTGAAACAAAATAAACTTTGATGTTTTCAGGAAGGAGAGAAAAAGTATTGAATATAATTCAGATTTATGTATAGAAAAAATCAAGTAAAAATTCTAGAAAGTTATCTCGTATGCAAAAAGAAAAAGATATTTATGTATTTAAAACAAATAGGTAAAGATTGTAAACATTTTTCTCTGCAATAAGTTTCAGAAACCCATCTTTATTACCACTAAATCTATTCAAATATTGCTTTGTCAGATTTGAATAGCATTTAATGTAGCAATAGCAATTTTCTTGACACATATATATAACTTCACTCTTTATTTTTAAAAATAGTCAGATGCAAAACAGAAACTATTTCAAAATGTTGGAAAGAAATAGATCTATTTCAGAGAAAAACCTATTTCATAGCAGATGAAACCAATAAACAACTACATCTTCCAAACCTATAATTTATTACAAAAATTTAAACTCAAAATAACATCCTTAAAAATAATTTATGAAACTTACATATACAAGTAATAAGCTGCATAAACCTACACATCCCTAACTATAAAATTTAAACCATGAACCATCAGAACTTTAAACAATTTCTAAAATAAGAAATTACTAAAAGATTATTCATTGTTCCTCATGTAATCCCACATTTACTAGCCTATACACCATCCTTTTTATCTCCTTTTACTGAGTCTAAGTGGGAGAAAAGCCTCAGTTAACCTTCCTTTCACAACAACATAAGTTGTCCTATTACCGCTTAAGCAAGCACAACATGAAAGTGAAACAAGACACGACCTAGCTAGGAAGCAACACTGTTAGCGTTCGTATACCATTATCTTCCCGGATTGGTACAAAGGAAATTCTGAATTTCTCTGCTGTCACAATGCTGTAGCCAGTAAATACTATTCAAGCATTATTTTCCCACCTTATGTTACAGTATGTACTTAAGATAGACTTGATGAAATATTTGTATGGGAGTACTAAGAATGTGATCAAGTATTTAACAGAATTTCTTAATCGTTTGTAAAAAGGATACTGTTCTAAAATAAACTTTAAAATATATTGAATTGCAAAATATCTATGCCATTATATTATGATTCAAATTCCTTGTCTTCTTTCAAGGATCATAATGAACACCTTTTAATTTGGATACTTGCAAATGATATTTCACGATATCATGATATAAGTAAAAATTACAAATTTCTTAAAAAAATAATGGCAAGGATATCAAGAAAAATTTGCATTGATAAGAATTCGAAATAAAATAATTATCAATAAATACAAAGTTAAACATTCCATTAATGCAAGAAAGGAAAGTAAGTTTAAGATATAACGTTTAATACTTAAATAACATTAATTCTTTACTTACAAAAAAATTAGTTCTTATGTCTTGGACATCAGTTAATGCTGAGTTTTTTATAAACTAATTTTATTATAATAAAATTCTAAGAAGTTGTTATTTTTAAGTACAGAAGAAATCACATAAAAGAATAAAATTATTTTGTAGGGCATAAAAATATTCTAACGATTCGCATATTTGATGAATTTTGAATGTTGAGAAATAAAAAAATTATGCTTATATAGATATTTTTAAATGGCTAATAAAATTATTGATTTATAGTCAATCTGTGCTACTTATGTAAAAGTTTTAAAAGTTCTTAAGTATTACATATGCTCAAACATATCTTTGGAATAGATACTTTTTTTTTTTTTTTTTAATTTTCTATTATACTACGGATAAAAAGTTCAATTATCAACACAAAATGTGGGCGAATCATTCTTTGAATACAGAAATCTTTTAAAATATTGAAACGCTTTTTAAAATTATTTTAGAACTTAAAATGCATATAAAAGACTGAAAATTTTAATTTTTAAAATAAGTAGATGTAATATTTTGAAAAGATTGACCAAAATGGCTACTGTTGATGGTATTAATCTGAATAATTAAATATCATTGACTATAAAAATTCATATCAGTTACACGAAAATATCAACGTAGGAGTTAAAAGTCTATAATATTGTAAAAGTTTTTAAATGATGAGTAACAAAACTAGCAATAAGTAAATTGAAAGGCAAAATTTCAATTATATAAATGTTTGATCAATGACGAAATATTTTGAGAACATTCTTCATCTAGATAAAAATTACAAATTGACTACTTATAATGTATTTTAATTTTGTTACAGATTATTTTAATTAATTTTAGAGCTATGCGTATATTATAAGTTCTTATGAATAATTTGTTTAATTAAATACTATAGCAATAAATACACGCTCTTTTAATGGTTTTATAAGTTTTAAAATAATCCATATGTATTTCTCTAAAATCAATTTAGGAATATAACTGTTTTCTTTTCTGCTGTTTTTTAAATTTTAAAATATCGTATATGTTCATGTAAAATTAAGTCAAATTTCTACTTTAAAAAAGGAATATTAATGCACCAATAGATAAGCTAAATCGATTTAAATAAACGCTTTTTGAAATTTTTACAAAATTGTTAAGCTTTAAATTAATTTAAGATTATAAAAAAAAAATAAAGTTAGAAAACATGTATTCAAGTATATTTATAATAGTTTACAATTTTTCTACTTAAGAAATACTAAATAATACTACCTTTACTAAATTTAAATTATGTAAATTTAGTATTAATTTTATTTCATGCAATTTAGTTCTCATCACTTAAATTCTATTTCCTGCAACTGATTGCATGCTGTCAGAAAAATGCTTTGAAAGTAAGATTTTTCTTCCAATCTTCTACCCAAAACGAAAATACTCTCAATTCCAGGAGTTTGGAAAATCAAAATTTGAATCGATTTTTATAGGAGATACTAATAAATAATAAATTCCGTTGTTTCTATTTCCTACTTTCCAGAAACTCTTCCCAATTAATGATTCATGGCATATATTTCTTCATCGCATCTTTTATTGCTGGCGGGATATCTAGTTCGGCCTAAATTATAAACAGAAACTGTTCTAGGGCGCCTTACTTCTTCGTTTATGTTCCCATATGCGCTTTTCAAGATATAAGGACGCCGCTTTTATGACTTGCCATATGTTTTCCAGTGTGCGAAGAAAGGTCTACATCAAGCTGTCTGCCTTCCAAAAAGAGGAACAGTGAAGGTGTTTTCTTATCAGGAGCTCTGAATTTCCCCATTTTTCCTCTTTAACAAGAATGAAGGCTATTTATTTATCGGCATCGAAGGGCAATCTATTTTAAGAACATCCAAACCTAAATATCTTTTCAATTTCCAAGAATTGTATAAACATTGAATGTATTTTAAGTGAGGTAATAAGATGAAAAGGAGGCTCCATTTTTGACTTTCGGTCCATCATTAGTTTTTTAAAAATAAGTTTCGTTGAATTTAAATATTTTGCTCGGTACTTGTTTTTAAAGTTTTCAGTCAAGAAAAAGGAAGCATTCATTTTGGCTTGAAAGATTAACAGTGAAAAGAATTTTGAAAATATAGAAGTTCGCAAACTTTAATTGTAAAAAAAAAACATTATAAAAGTAAACTAGTTAATAATTGTCTGATAATAAAGTTAATAACGTCTCATGATAAATTCTAGATTTTTAAAACATAATTTTTAAATTGATAATTAAGTACTTAGTTTTTAAGTGATAATACATTAGTTGTATCTTAAATTAATGAGAAAAACATAATATTTTAAAGCACGGAAATATTTTTATTTAATAGTTCTTAACCGTAAAAAAATTTTACATCCAAAATTAATCCACAGTCTTCAAAATTATTAACAAAATGTAAGCGGTTAATTTCTATTTTTATCCTTACATCAATATATATTTTCAAAAAATATGCATTATAAATCCATCAGAAAGATTTTACTAATAACTCTTAAGTGAGCTCTTGAGATAAAGGAATTTTGATCACAAAAAAGTTAATGTTTGAGTTAAACGTTTGTTTTTAGCCAATCTAAAATAATATTTTTAATTCGACCTAATTTTTAACTAAAATATTATCTTTCATCATTGACTTTATAGGACGCCATCTGCTGGCTATACATTCAAAAATTCAAAGAAGCAAGTTACAGTTTTAAGAATTTTCATCAAAAAATTAAAATACCGTTTTTAATTGTCAGCTATTAAATAATTACCTTAAAAATTCAAATTTCATGTTGATTAATTAAAAAATAATCCCCAAATGTTAATTTACTTCTATGAATTTCCTTTTTCATTACCTTATCACTTGTAGGATATTACCGATTTCTATACATATGCGAGATCAGTAAAAAAACTTTAAAAACAATTGCAGGAATATTTACTGAGCAGATGACAAACACGAGTGCATGAGTTGTTTTTACTATTTCCCTCACTCTCAACATAAGTTCTATAGCACTTAGAAGGTGCCTTATACAATATACATATATTTGAATTGGCTTGCAACTGATTATGCATGATTCATGTATCTTTTCATCCACTCCCTCCACTACACGTGTGGATATCTCATCCATAATCATTTTGCATTTTTTTTTTTTTTTTTTTTTATCAACGCTTTCGCAGAGAGACACAATTCGATATTTCTTGACAAGGATAAGCAGCTTCTTTCCATATGTCACGCCAACTTTTGAAGTTTTTACTTCACTCATTCGCTTACTGTTAGTGACAAAAATGCGTCATCAAATAGCACTTTCATATCATAAATTGTAATAAATTTTAATCATGTAACTGAAAAAATCTTTTATTAGAACGCTGAGATTTTTTCCTCATTGCCTGAACAGGTGATCATATTTATACCGCTATTAAGAAACTGCTAAATTCCATATACTCTTCTGCAACCTACTGGATGTTCCTTATACTCTTCTGCAACCTATTGATATTCGTTAGATTCTTCTGAAACCTATTGGATATTCTTTACTATTATCGCCAGCAATATTACCAACTTAAGGACAGTGTCGTAAAATTTCAAAATTTTCTGAATCCTCTAAGGTTTTCATTTGATTAGCTCTTGTATTGTTGAATTTTCCAAATTTTTAATATAAGTGGACAATACCTCCGAAGCCTAAAATAAAGATACTCGATTATGTTTTTATGTCTTAAGTTATTCTTAAAATTACAATTGATCCTTGTTCATCTCCTTCAAACCTCCACTCTCATGCATTGTCATGCCCTTAAAATGAAGCTACCAATCTGTCCGAAATACAATTTTCTCTCTATAAGATTCTGCTCAGTAACCCACTAATCTTCAGTGGCATTGGGTACATTAATGTTTTTTAATAAAGAAATTTATTTATTCAAACTCCATAAAAATACGTTCAAACTTTAGTCCTTTATTTTTTTTTTTTACCAGGTAGAATATATTTTTAATCATTCATAAATAATTGCCTTCAAAAATACAAATGTCCAATATCACACGCTTAATGCTTTCAAAGTGAGCTTTAGATATTAATTTGTTACTATTATTGTTCGTACCTCATAATTCCTATATCTGAAATTAATGATACGTGAAAATGAATTATAGCGTAAATGAACTTGTTTGTTGAAAAGCTTTTCATTTTCAAAAATCGAGAGACATTTCCTTTAATGCAACATTTGATGTAAAAGAAAATATTTATTTGGGAATGCAAAATTAAAACTCCAACTTCTGGGAACGATTGAGTGTTGATATTTACTTATATAAGAACCATTAATTATCTCAGAAAATATTAAATACAATTGAAAACCCTTTATATTACTATCATTACTTTTACCGTCATCACTTACCTTTCATCATATATTTATGTGAGATGCCATACATGGTGGATTAACGAGAAATGACTATAAGAATTCGAACATTGATAATTTAATTTGTATAGTCATTATATTAATTATTATATTTATTTAAAAGTATTGGTGTAATTAATATATTTATTTAAAAGTATTGGTATAATTATTATATTTATTTCAAAGTATTGGTATAATTAATGTATTTATTTAAAAGTATTAGTGTAATTATTATATTTATTTCAAAGTATTGGTATAATTATTTTATTTATTTAAAAGTCTTCTAAATTTCTATTTAATGAAGCCATGAATATCCAAACAACTAGAGAGAGAAATACGAAAAAGAAAGTAGATATCATTTTTAGGTAGAAACATATCTGATCTGAAGCATAAAACATCAGCTCTACTTGTAGGGAGAACGCATGATGTTTCTGCATATCGAAAAGCAACGGCATTTGCCTAACAATAGTATAAAAGACAGAAATAAGAGTTTCGAGAAAAACATCACTATTCGTATTCCCCTAGGAATAAATAATAAGAAAATAAAAATTTGAAGCGCTGGATGAGCGTGAGATAGGCATGTGACTTTCATAACAAATTTATTTTCAGCGAAAGTTTAGTTATGTTTGCTTCTTCAAAAATTGTCACAAAGATGTCTGCTCTTTAAAGATGAAAAGGATGCCGTTGGATAGGAACTTTATCATGCATCTTTAAACACAGTTTTTTAGGATACTTTTATTTGTTCATCATTTGCCGTTTTCAAAAATCGTATCTCTCTGTTGCCTTACGTCTTTATTGCTCGTGAGAAAATATGTCGTTGGAAGTTTTATTATGTTCGCACCCGAAAGATATCTACAAAAATATTTTGTTACTTTAAATAAAAAAATAAGGATTTTTCCCCCAAAGGATATGATTAACAAAAATACTTTTTCGTTGTATTTTTAATGCTGAAGAAAAATTATTTAAAGCTTTTTTTATTTTAAACAGTGATATATCAAAAGCAAGTCACTACAATTTACATATATTTTGTTTATTCTAAAACTAATTTTTAATGATGTGGTACTTCTAAAGAAAAATAAAGAGTATTTTTCGCTAGTTCTCTTAAATAAACACATGGAAATATGACAATTATGCAAACGTCACTGTAGTGGTATGCAAAAATTCTCTATTAAAAATAATAAGTTATTAAACATACACAGTACTTATTTTAAATATTAATTATATAACGAAAGTAAAATTACAGATATTGTTTAAAAAGTTCTCTTTAAATCAGATTCTGGTACATGTCCCTCAAAAGAGCAGTGCATTACATTCAGTAAAATTAAATCACTTTAAATAAGTGAAAAACCTTCCCAATAAAGTTTCTTAACAATATTTAAAAATAATTTAGAAGAATTTTTGGAAGAACACGCACATATTATGAACTTCACATTTAATTATTATTAGGGTAAAGAACTCTCAATTTGAAATCTAAAATAGCGAAAAAATCCTGATTCCTTTCACATCGGCATATATATGCTATCATGAGTTTTTTTTTTTTATTTGGTTACTATCAAATTGCAATTCAAAACCAAATATTTATTAAATAACTTCGTCTTCCTCTGATATCATTCTGACTTTATGAATCTATAAAACAATTCTTTGAAGAATATCATTTTATTATTGACTGGTGATATCAAAAGGTTGGATAATGTTTGCAATTAGAAATTAAACATTTATTCTTATTTAATTACACATTTAAATAATGTCGCTTAACGTCAATTGCAGTAATAAATAATAATATTCTGAATACTTTAATTTCGAGTTTAAAAAACTCTGTAGTATACTGATTATTAAGTCAAAATAAATTCAATGGACCTTCAAAAACTATTACGATATTTAACGATGAAAAAGTTCCAAAAGGGGCACAGCAAAATTGTCCCTTGCAAGCTAAGGTAAAAAGTTTGAGTACTATTGCATTAAAATAGTATACGCCTGTCCTGACTCACTTATGTTATACTGAATGCTTTAAAAACTGCTATAATTAATTATCTGCATACCAGGAACATGTAGAAGATTTGTAATTCAAATATCAAATCAAATATAAAATTATTATGTGACTTTAATTTTAAATTTAGCCAGTAATTCGCAATCTTTTTAAGGATGAAGGAAAAATATTCGCCTACTTCAAAAAGTTGCAAACTGTTTCATGCATTTTGAAGGGAAGTTCATTACATCAAGTGGTCCTTTTAGATTACACAGATCCTTATATATTTAAATATATTGAGAATGGGAGTTCATTAGTTAATTATTCAGGTAAAGAATCAAAGATGGTTAAATATTCACGAAGACTCATTGAACTTTAGAACTAAACAACAACTTCAACAACTAAATCGGAAAAAGAATGAAAAATAAATAAAGTGTTAATAGAATAATTAGCTTTTGAAATTAAAGTTATTCTAAATGTTGCCGAGGTGAAAAATATGTCAAAAGATGGAAATGCAGAAAAATTCTCATTGTTAAAATATACATTTCTATTTAATGTAGAATTACAATAGAATTATGTTCTGTATAATTTCAAGCACTTAATAAATGGGTCTAGAAAAGTATTGCGTATTTTAACATCTTGTATCACTGAAAAATGAAAAATTACATCAATTAATAAGTTATCTTCCTCGACTATCAATTTGAATAAGAGTTTTTAATTTTTTATTAATTAATGTATTTATTCTTGATCTCTTAATTAATAAGATTTATCATTAAACTTAATAGTAAAAGATATTTATTTTTTAAATTGAAAACATTTATATGTATATTTATATACGTTTAATACACTGACGGAAAAAATATATACATATATTTATGATTAAAATATATGATTTTTTTCCATTTCAAATCATTCATAAAACATTAAAAAAATTAATTTATAAAGGTTTGCTGAATTTAAACTATGTGTTTAAATTGTGTAATTTTTAAAAAGGGAATAATTGTATGAAACTTCTGTCCCACTCTGTAAATATCCTTAAATATGTCACGAGTGTTCTTTTTATATTTATATAATTTAGTATGTTTTTTTAAGATTAAATACAAGTAATTTATACTTCAGCAATACATTAACAAATGAGAAAAAATAAAATAAAGTTTAATAAATAAAAATAAAACTTTTTGAATTGCTGCAATAGATTTTTTTTAGAATTTTTTTGCATCAATTAAAAAAAGAAATGGCATAATAATTATGTTCTAAATTCGTAGATTTTTACATAATTTTTTATCTTTTAAAATAATTAACAAGTTAATACAATAAATCTCGGATTTTTTTTCAGATTTAATTATTTTATAAATAAGGAATAATAAATGTTAAATCCAATCTTCTTAAAACACATTTTTTATGTCAAGCATTTCCAAAAGTATTTTAGAATCATTACCTTTAAAATTATGCATATTATTTTAGAAGAGGGGTTTTTCGTGTCCATGATAACTTTTTCGTTTCATTGACCACTTTCAAAGTTTCTTTTTGGTTTATTATTTTATTGAACTTCTTACATGAGCTATTCTTATTGATTTATTTCATTTCTTTCACAAGCCTTTTAACAAAATTGTTTGAATTCTATTGTTTTTTTTTTTAAATTTTTTAATTAATCTGTTTTTTTTTAAAGTTTGAACGATAAAATGAACATAATTTATTGCCTGAATATGATTTATTGATAATTTTTCTTTCTTAGTTTAAGATTGTTATTATACTTTTTGTTCTTACATTAAATTCTAAATTTTATGGATAACCTGTGTGCCAACCCAACTTATTTTATATATTTTTTTATTTTTTACTTTTAATTTGTCTTTATTAACTTGATTTCAATAATTAAGTTTTTGATTATGTGAAATTTTTTAAAATTTTTCTCTAAATGTCCTACTTTTATTTATTTTGTATACTATAGATTAAGAATTGACGTTTATTTTTCTCAAATACTATATCAGTAGGTTTATCTAAATATATGATTATTGCTGGTGGCAGTTTCGGCTGCCCAATCCGAAGTCTGAGGATCCTCAACATTACTATGCATACGGTCATACATAAAATTTAAATTTCCTTAAATCAATGAGATTTTCATATATTAATTTAATATTTTGTAAACTCTAATAAATAAAAATAAATGTAAAAAATTAAATCATATAAGTTTTGACTGTACCAGTAAGGATCCACCATGTCTTCCCGAAACAAAATATAGCGAACTGGCAAGAGCAATAGAGAGAGAGTTGACAGATTCTCCTTTCAAGGACGGATTGACCCTTATGGCAGACTTTGAACTTACACGGTTTTTATTTTATTTTATATATTTATTTATTTATTTTTTGCCGCTAGACTCTGGAACCGAGAATGGGAGGAGGGAGAAAGAGAAAAGGGGTGTGTGGTGTGGAGTGAAGAGTTCCAGACAGTACAGAGACGCGCAACAGTCGCGAAAAGGATGCCAGACAGTACGGTGGGTGCACAGAACACACTGTCTATAAGATCATTTAAATAATTGTTATATATTTGTGTGCTATGTTTTGCAGTTGTGCAGTGCTGTCTTAACAAATTTTATTAAATATGACAGCTAAAAGTTTGGAATTTTCATTTAAAGAAATAATTCCGCTTCATAACATGAAACAACACTGAATCAAGACCACATCCACATGTGGCCCTAACTTTTACTGTACCCGAATATCAAATTAGATTTCTAATTTTTACTTTCTAAGATATTTCTTATTTCAGTAATCACAATGTCTTGATCTGCTTAAGAATGAAAAAAAAAACATCTTCTTGAAATGAAATAAAAGATTATTATGTTGTAATATTTTTACTTATTTTTCGTGGTGGATATCTTAGTAAGTACATTTTTTATTGTTAAATTAACAACATTTTTTGTGCAGTTCGAAAGAGTTTTTGTCTTCTAAAACGTCTCGACATTTTTTCTTTCATTCTAATGCCGCCTGTTGGAGTTTTTTCCTTCCAGTGCGGCCCGTGAGAGTTTGCTTTCTTCCAATGCAGCCCCTGAGAGTGTATTTTCTTCCAATGTCTTGACCTGCTGAATAATCTGAAAAGCGTAGTCTTAAAAAAGCAAATGAAGTTTATTATGCTGCAATATTCTTACTTATTTTTTAGTGGTGAATATCTTAGATTGTACATTTTTTTCAAACATTGTGGTTTAGTGCTTATTGCTAAATTAGCAATATTTGAATTGCGGTCTTCCAATGCTGCTTATCAGAGTTTTTCCTTGCAATGCTGTCAAAGGGAGTTTATTTGCCTTCCAATGCAGCCCAAGGAAGCAAAATGTTTGGTACTATTGTTTCAAAGCATTAATAGTTTAATCTTCAAAATTATTTTTGGATTTGCTTAAATTGAGCTTTAAATATGTCTAACATTGATGAGAAAAGTAAAATCACTATTAATCTAGAATAAAAATTTTGTGAAAATTATAACTATTCATAGATTTAATTGTTATTTGTTAGTTAATACGTATTCTCTGAAGAATAACTTTCATATTAGATGTTTTTAAAGGCATCGTGACGTTGCATTTGTATGTCAGGATTAATTAATAATTTCGTCAATGACGTTGTTTGCAAGTTACAAACCATTTTTAATCATTGAGAATTTACTAATATTTTTTATTGCATAAATTCCAAACTTCTAAAGCGGTATAAAATAACTATATTAAATTAAATGTTATTTTGACCTCTATTTGTTAATGCCTTAGATAAACATATTTAACAATAAGTTAATTAATAATTCTGTTTCTCTAGAAAGTAATGAATAATAGAATATGAGAGTAACAAAAGCTGATTTTTTCGCAATTAAATCATGTTAATTAATTCCTATAAGACGTAAACTATTCGACGAACACTAATGAAAAAGAACTTAAGTTCTTTATGAATTTAAAAATAGTTATTTAAATACTATTTTTTAAGCGATTTAGCAACTTAAAAAAGCATATATTATACAGAAAACTGAATAAAAAATTCTTTCCAAAACAATTACATTGATAAATTATGATTGATTAATTTTTTATTATAATCTAAGCAGTTTTATTTCTTAAATATATTTTTCAATTTTTTCTGCTTTTCACATTTTCGCATATAATAATTATTTTATGCGCATTTCACTTCAATTATAAATTCGTTAATTTAAGCGCAAATACGAAACATCCACTGTGTGCACAATTAAATATTTTTGGCTGTGCATTGTTAAATGGAGCTTTAATTATATTTTTTAGCTAAAATGCTTTTAGAACTCTTAGTTACAATTACTACATGATAGAGAAAAAAATACGTTACAGATACTACTCTATAAAATTTAACTCCTAACAGATACATATTACAACTCATTTTTCTCATTTTAATGACTGTTAATTAAATGTGTAATTCGTGAATTAATTTTTGCCCTTTTTATACATAGAACAATTTAGTTAGAAAAAGATGTTATTTAAAATATTAACTGAAATTATTTACCAAACATACATCATAATTAGACAAAGGCAAAAATTATATTTTTAAAGTCATTATCGTGATAATGTTTAAAGAATTGAGTTTATAATTATTGTCTTAATTTAGAATTAAATTAATTAATTAAATTTTAATTTTAGATTTAACCAAAGCATCACCGAATGGTAAATACTAAAAACGTAATAACATAAAAATTGTATCAGTGAAAATCTATTTGTTTCTACAATATTAACATTTTCGTTATTTAAAATATTTAGTATAATATATAGAAATACTATGAACTAAATTACTTTTACTCCTGTTTAGAAACATTTTATTTCATTAAAATTTTGTTCCTAATTTCCATGATTTTCTAATCTGTCCAAAATTCATATTTCATATTAAAAGTTTTATTTTAAATACAAACAAATGCATGTATTGTTTTAAAGTTTTACCTTAAAACCCTTTTAAATGAATGACTTAATTAGTAATGAGATTTGTTATGAAATTTACCAGATGACAATTAAATTAAAATAACGATTACAATTATATACTTTATTTTAAGAAACTTTCCTTAAAATGGTTTACACTTTATTCCAATTTATTATAAAGCAAAGACGTTTAACCGAATAGGTGAAAACTACAAATGAACAGTGCTATGTTTGTACCAAGGTAACATTTATCAAGCTCGGCTAACCAAAACATACTAGACAGAGAAAACAAAACGTAAATAAAGAAAGCAAATATTTTCCTTTTGAATCTCTTTTTATCGAACTGAATACCAGCAGCAAGGGTACCATTTCTTTTTTATTTTCTTTTTCTACAAGAATCCATCTCGACTGGCCTTAAACGAAGAGGTCTAATTGAGATAAATCGCCGTTCCCTCTGGTACTCAATGGACACTCGAACGAGAGTCTTCCCAGAAAAGTAGGGTTCGGATGTAATCTGCAGGACTAGATAAACAGAGGGAATCTTTCTTGTGTCCACACTAACTCAATCGATTCTAAGGCTGTCGATATTTAGCTACTTTAGTTTTACCCTGGCGTTCAGCTTTCCAAATCAGTGACACTCTTTCATAAACATGATTAATGAAACACTCCGCAAATATTTTATATTAATAAGACTCATGGTAGAAAAGAAATTGGATCTTCTAAAAGAAAATATTGTGGTTACACTGCAAAAAAATATAAATTCCCTCTAACATTGTGCAAAACAGACATCACAGTACAAAGTTTTTTTTTCTTATTTGAATAAATATATCAATAGAAGTTTCTGAATATAAATTTCCTATTATAATTACTGAATGAAAATTTCATCGAGAAAAACTGAAAAAGTGCTTGTTTATAAACGTTGGACAGAATAGTTATCTCTTATTAAAATATTATCTTTACACATTTTTAAAAATATAGGCTTTGTTTGAGAAATAATAATTTTTTTAAATGAAAAAGTTTTATGATTATTTTGAATATTATTATTATTATTATTTTGAGAAAAAAAGAAAAATTGTAAATTATATTAATAATATGCTTGGTAGAAAAAATATCCAAAGAAAATGTTGTGTTTTTGACAGAAGACAAAATAAATATAATTTCACTCTAACATTGTCAAAATAGGCTTCACCTTCCAAACTTGTTGTTTTTTAATGAATATATAAGCCAATAGAAATTTCTGAATAGAAATTTCTTAGAGAAAAATTAATAAAACATTTTTTTTTTTTTATAAATGTTGGACAGAACAGTTCTTTCATATAAAAATATTTTCTGTATAAGTTTTTAAAAGACAGAATTTGATTTATGAATAATAAAGTTTTTTTATAATGAGAAAAGTTTATGATTTATTTTTAAAAAAAGGGTTAAATGAAATTTGAAAAAATTATAAAAATCTGAATTGATTTGTGTTACGAAATTTCATTATTTCATCTCACTTTATATTAAATATTGAATATTCTCAAACAGCACTGTTTTAAATTAAAGGAAAAGTTTACAATATTTAAAATAAATCTTCAAAATATGAACAGAGATATTTTTTAATAAAACAGGCGGTATACGGCTGTTATAGTGCGAATAAAATAAATATTTCACAAAATAAATAATTAAGAATGAATAATAATTAAAATAATAAATAAAGAATGAATAATAAATAAAATAATAAATTAAGAATGAATAATAAATAATAATAGTTAAAATTAAATAATTTATAATTTTACATGGAAGCTATTATTACTATTTCATAAAATTATAATTATGTGAATAACGATTTTTATCATGCAGAATGATGGCTATATCACTTTGCAAAAATTTAATGTTTCCATGTTGTTAAAAACTATAAAACACTCATTACACACCATTATTATCATATTTATTAAAATTGAGATAATTGTTTATATTTCGTAAATTTTTAGCTAATAATGAAAAAATGAAGTAAAACTTTCAAGTAACTATTTCATTTCCCTTATAAATTAATTTAAATATTCAATTTCAAAAGCGAATTAAAACTTCAATTGAAAGAAAAGAACTACGGCGTGATAAGTAATAATAAGTATCTGATAATATTTTAAGAACCCATAATAATACTGCATAGAATAATTATATGTATAATTAGAATACAAAAAAGCCAGAGAATTCAATGTTATATGATATTAAAATTAATTAAATAATTAATTTATTATTATTATTTTTTTAATTAATTGTTATAATTAAGTAATAATTAATATCAAATTAATATTAATTTTTTTAATTAATTTTTCTTTAAATAAAATGAATTAATATAACATTATATAAAGTTTTACTTTTTTTAATGCAAAACACTTTAAAATTACAAGAGGTAAACCCTGCAATTCTTTTATGCTATTTCTTAATCTTTAATATAAAATATATTCAAAAAATAATATGTATTAATATTCTTTTGAATAAATAAATAAATATTATAAATATCTTTAATCACAACGAATGAGTTAAAAATACATCTAACTATTAAAATTATTATTAATTAATTAATTAATATTTAAACACAAAGCAATAATTTAATTTAAGCAATAAAATAATTAACGTTAATATAAGTGCATACAAACTGCAATTAATAATTTGAATTTTACAAATACATTAAATCCCTATACTGGTTATAATTCATTAAATAAATTTAATGAATTAATTTTAGTGTTTTTCTTAGATTGAAGTTGCATATATCTACCAATAGATGGCACCAGATAAACTTAAAAAAAAATGAATGCAAATTATTTATAAAGGACTTTATGCGATATAGTGAAAAAAGTATGAACTGACTTTAAAAAGTTTTTTTTATATTACTTGTTTATATATTACTTGTTATGCTTACTGTTCGTATTGCTGCATAAACAAATGCTTGGTAAGATCTTTCGGTTCTTTATCTAATATAGCTCTATCAAATAATCACAGGAAAACCTGGAAACGTTACGACTCTCCGGAAGAAGTGTTTTCCTCCTTTCCGGTTTCGTAGCCTCCTAACTCTAACAACCGCTTTATTGCAGACAGATATCAATCTCGGAATTACGAGCTGTGTAAGAAAATCAAGGCAACTTCCTCGGTTTTGCTTCACCAGAAGATATATTACGACCTACGCTTCTCTATTAAGAAGAAGAAAGCCTAAATCTTTTCTGTGGCTATTTTCTTTTCCAGAATAACTTTGTTAGCTTTAGGCAGCAAAATTTATCTGCTGAAACAAAATTCACTTATCGCTTAGATAAATGTATTCTATCTTTTGTGAAAAGTGTTATCTGTCTTTGCTGCGTTAAATGAATTATTTAATGTGACAGAGTAACTAATTAAGTTATCTCTCATCATTTTAGGACGTTAGTGTCTGTAGAAAGTATGGGTCAGAATAGTTGCTAAAAACAATTAGTTTGGTTTATGTATTAATAGTTAATGGACTTCTTATTTAAATTGTTTTTAATGCTAAATATTGTAATTGCAAATATATTTCTGAAGAACATGACTTAATGTTAAGCGCAGAATTTTCTCTTAAAAATGTATTAATAGTTAATAAGTCTGATATAGCCAATAGTTAATATATTTGCAAATACAATCTTTAGCATTAAAACAATTTAAATTGTTTTGCAAATAGATTAAAACAATTTAAATTGTGTTTAATGCTAAATATTTTATTTACAAATATATTTCTGACGAATACAGCTTGATGTTATGCTCAAAATTTTACGTTTAAAATATTTAATTAAACTTTCACATAACATTCGTAAAGTAAATGGGAAATATAATACCCTTTCTGTTTCTTTCCTGTTACGTAATACATTAGAAACTTCAGAACCTAAATTGTTGAATCGCTTTGAAATTATTATATTTCTATTGCTGTAAAGGTCCTCGAGTAAAAGCAGAAAAACCATAACTGAATTTTCCAAAAATTGTATTCATCTATGACTCAACACTTTGGAAATCTTCAGTGAAGGCATTTGACATCTATTCCAATATAACCGAAAAGGAAGTGGTCAGATCGAGAAACTCATAAAATACTTTGCAATTTTTTTTTTTTTTCTGGGTGTAAAATTTTCCCTTAAAATTATTTAATTCAAACTTTCACGTAACACTTGTAAAGTAAATGGAAAATATAATACCCCTTCTGTTTCTTTTCTATTAGATAATACATTAGAAACTTCAGAACCTAAATTCTATGTCTCTTTGGAATTGTTATATTTCTATTGCAGTAAAGGTCGTCGAGAAAAAAGCAAAAAACTCCTTAACTGAATTTTCCAAAATTGTATTCACCTACGACTCAACACTTTGGAAACCTTCAGTGAGGGGATTTTGACATCTATTCCAATATAACCGGAAAGGAAGTGGTCAGATCAGAAATCGCAAATCATAAAATACTTTTACAATTTTTTTCTGGGAGAGAGCTTCCTGTCAAGGAAAGAAAATAGTTTTTGACTTAAACTCAGTGAGACAATACAAAGATTTTCTTCTCACGTATGACCTGTCAACCAGAAAGACGGATAAACATCGGCTACCAGGAGAGATATTTGGTTTCGTGCAATAATCTACAAAAAAAAATAACAGAACCAACAAATTGAAGCTTCAAAAAAAAAAGTAACATTTCTTTCCTATAAAAAGAAATATTTCACCAACTTGCAGTTAAGGTAAATAAAATGAAACTCGATATTTATCAAAAAACTTTTGATTGAATTTTACGAGAGCAGAATTTTACAAATTTCATCTTGCTTCTTTTTTTTCTGGTTAAGCACAAGAAAGGGAATTTATGTGTGAAATGCTTATAGTCAAACATTTTTTTTAAATTTCAGCACATTATAATTCTAAAAACTGATAGTTATTTCTGTTATATATCTAAATAATGGCAAATTGTAATGTTTGGTAATTGTTCCAATACTTAAACAGAAATAATGTATGCAAGATTAAATTTTTCTGAATCGTTAAAAACTCATAATACCTATCTAATGTATAATTCATGATTTTATCACAATAATAACGTTTTATACCCAAATTCTACAATAATAACGTTTTACATAGAAATTCTACTGTAACAACGTTTTTACGCTCAAATTCTACTATAATAACGTTTTATATCCACAATAATAATGTTTTACCCGATAAAAATTAGGAACTTTTTACTATTTTTATTATTAGACAATTTTACTTTAAAAATGATACTGTAATGATAAAAATATATTTAAAGAAAAGACTATCAAGTTGCATCAATGATATCATTTCAGTTCTTTTATTCTTTAGTAAACAATGTCACTAAAAATTATCTAAAGTTATGAAATTATAGAAGCGAAATTTCTTCTGATATACATTTAAATAACACTTTCAAATTTCAAAAAGCAGAAAGGCAAACTTGGCGTTAGTTGTTTTATAGCATTAGAAACAAACATTAGTTGTTTTGTTGTCTGATTATGTATTCCATAGTTATGTTGTTCTAATATTATGTATTCTATAGTTTTGTTTGTTATAATATTATGTATTCTGTGCCTATGTTGCAATATTTATACAGTGTATAATGAGCAGATAGTAGAGAAAATGTATTTTGGCAGCTTCGAAAGTGAAAATAAATTATATTCTTTATAGCCACCAATTGTTTCTGAAAAGTGTTAAAACTATTCCATGCCTAAACGAATTAGAAAGAAATACTTATATATTTCGAAATTGAAGTATTTCAATTCTCTTGTCCCTGTTTTATTTCAAATAATATAAATACGAGCGATTTTCTCTAGGTAATCTAATGTTTTTTAATTTTGACAAAATTGCCAAACGTTAAATAGCCTATATACTATTCAAAAGAAATATTTCTTATAAAATATTTATTTATCAGTCTTGATGCACTTTGCAGTAAGAAAGTTTCTTTTACATGCAATATGAATAGCCCGTGTGTCAATTCAGAAGAATATTTGACTTTAAACAAGAATTTTCTATTATAAAAGTACAAAACTTGATCATGAGACTGCTTAATCTAAAGTAATAATTTTATTGTGGTAAAGTAATGACCTATTAACATAAGTCCATCAAAAAATATTAGAATTTGGGTACAAAACATTACCTTTATCTTTGTTAAATCTAAGCAATAAGGATTAAAGTTCCTACAAAATTATAAATAAATTAACTAGTAAAACAATTAAGTACTCAATAGTTAGTTAATATTCTCCTCAATCGAATAAAATGATATTTTTAATTAATAAAGAAATTCAGATTTTTAAAAAATCTCTATTCTGATCAGCAAGATATGCTATCTAACAACAAAACATACATTTGAAAGTTTTTATTTATGTTTTGAGATTAAAAAATTGCTTTAAATAAAGTTGGAAGATACAGAAAAATAATTATTACCATATTATCAATATTTAAAAAGTGTACTTTTAAAATTGTAAAGATTTCAAAATTCTAGAAGTGTACTTTTAATAATAAAATTAGCCACTTTAAAATTCAAGCAAAAATTTTTAGATGAAAACATCTTTTTTTTTTAATAAATGCTTTTACAAAATTTATAAATAATTTAATGCTGTAATAAAATTTAAAAAAAAAAAATTAACTACGAAACATCTAATTTAAATTTTAATTAAGCCATTTTTAAAATTCAAAAGCAATAATTTCATCGCTTAAAAAATTGCTTCGAAAGCATCGCTTTTAACAAATTTTAATGAGTTTATAAATAATGATTTAATTCTGCGATGAAAAATAATGCAGTTCTTCTTTTTTTGAACTCAGAAACAAAAAACATTGGTACTTATATTTAAAAAGTTCATTAACTTACTCAACTTTATTACTAATGATTAATTATATTTCATTGAAGTGTGCTCAGAATGAGATGTGTATTCAGGAGAACCTTAATTATCTCGCATCGCGTGACATCAAAGCAGCAGCTGAAAAAGATCAAATTATTTCGAACACGAATAATCCGAAACATAATTCAAGTAATTTCTTTTAACGATATAATGATTTCCTACATGATATTTTCATAAGTTAAAAATCTGCTGTTAAATTTTTCATGAATGTTCTGTAGAAAATTCTTTTGTATAAGAAATCAGTCCCCGAGTTCCATTAATATTTATTAACAAAAAATATTGATACAGAGTATATAAAACTTTCCACATTACTAATTTTAAAACAGTTTATCATAATATTATAACATGCAGGTAATCATCTGATAATATTATTACTTTTATAATAAAAATAAATAAAAACATCGAGATCAAAGTGAGCATCCCTACAGTGTGTAACAGAGGATACATTCCGATTCTTGGACATAAGTACCATTCGAATTTGACTCCATCTTCTGACTTACACTGTACCAATAGTTCCTATACAGGTTCGTACACACGGTAGAAGTGTACGTTACCATTTCAGAGAGGAAATAGTAGTGGCCAAATATACAAATATATTTTGGATCAGAATATATTCGGAAGCATAATTCAAGTAATTTCCTTTTAACAATATAATGATTTCCTCAATGATATTTTCATAATCTAACAATCTGCTGTTAAACTTTTTCATGGATGTTCTGTAGAAAATTCGTTGTATAAGAAATTAGTCCCCATGTTTCGTTAAAATTTATTAACAAAAAAAAAATCAATAAAGAGTATATAGTAATCAATTATAATACTTTGTATATTAGTTATTTTAAAACAGTTTATCATAATATTATAACATGCAGGTAATCATCTGATAGTATTATTACTTTTATAATAAAAATAAATAAAACATCGAGATCAAAGTGAGCATCCCTACAGTGTGTAACAGAGGATTCATTCCTATTCTTGGACATAAGTACCATTCTGAATTTGATTCATCTTTCACTTAGACTGTACCAATAGTTCCTATACAGGTTCGTACACAGCAGTAGAAGTGTGCGTTACCATTTCAGAGAGGAAGTACTATTGGCCAAAAATACATGGCGGTGATAACGAAGGATTTCTTGTTATTTGGATCAGAATAATTCGGAAGCATAATTCAAGTAATTTCTTTTTAATGATATAATGATTTCCTCAATGATATTTTCATAACCTAACAATCTGCTGTTAAATTTTTCATGGATGTTCTGTAGAAAATTTGTTGTATAAGAAATCAGTCCCCATGTTTCGTTAAAATTTATTAACAAAAAAAAATCGATACAGAGTATATAGTAATCAATTATAAAACTTTCTGTATATTAGTTATTTTAAAACAATTTATCATAATACTATAACATGCAGATAATCATCTGATAGTATTATTACTTTTATAATGAAAATGAATAAAGCAACAAGAGCAAAGTGAACATCCGTGCAATGTATAAAAGAGTACAAATTCAGATTCTTGGGCATAAATATAATACGAATTTGATTCCATCTTCTCACTTAGATTTGGTACCAATAGCTCGAATACAAGTTTATCACTTAGATTGTACCAATAGTTCATATACAGGTTTCTCACTTAGATTGTACCAATAGTTCCTATACAGTTTTCTCTAGACTATACCAATAGTTTTTATACAGGCTCATGTACATAGTAGAAGTGTACGTGACCATTTCAGGGAAAGTATTGTCTAAACTACATGGTGGTGATATCGAAGGATTTCTTGTCATTTGTGTCATAGCCATATTGTCCTTTGACGATATTGGCAAAAATGTTTGAATCATGGCAGAACACACTGTCACGAACGGTATTATAGACCGTTTATGGTAGTTAAAGTTTAAACAGACCGTCCCATAAAAATTCATACATTTTTTAAATATAGGAAGACATTGATAATATTCCTAAGATAATTGCACTTATTGCATAAACGTTGAAGTAGAATGATTATTATTACATACACAAATTAATTATTACGTTAACACTGAAGTATAATGGCTCAAAATTCTAATCTCTATCGAGTTTTAGTCATTTCCATTTGAAATACAGAGAATATCAAAATATCAAGAACTTCTATTCATCTATAGTTCTGTAGTTTGGGTCATAATTTCTCATTATTTTTGATTTACGGCCCTTTTACACATAACAACATTTTACACGAATTTCTCTATCCGAAACATTAGTTTTTATGACTTTTGCCTTTGCGATGAAATATGTCATTCTTTCATTTTCAAAGTTCGAAAAGGCTAACTCTGAGATTATTATATAGATAGTCATTTATAAAGGATTACTAATCGAATTTATTTATAATAGATCATTAAGAATAATTTAATAAAAAAAGTGTAGATTTATTTTCCTATATGAAAGATTTAAGTTATTTTTGCAAAATAATTCCTTTGATGTATAGATTA
>BPLR01018865.1:0-42540 GCA_021605095.1 Caerostris extrusa
TAGCTAATTGGCCATCAGGTCTCTCATGTTTTTTGAAATCTAAGGCGAAAGAACCTAAAGTGATCACATTAGCCACTTGAAAATTTTCGTTCCATTTTATGCTTGGCAGATCGAACCACATGCAGAGGTATTTTGTAGGTGTATACCAAATCATATAGACTACTTTTGCTTTTCAGCAGCGTTACATGCATTTATCAGTTATGAGAGTAATGGAAATTACAACAATGAAATCCCAAACATACATCGCTAACTTTAGCAGTGGATCTGAAAGCAGCAAGCAAATGATCCCGAAAAGTTTACTTATAATACGATACTAAAGGATACGAAATTAAGATGCGATACGTCCTGATATAACAATACGATATTAAAGGATACGAAATTAAGATACGATATTCGATATAACGATAACGGAAAAAGTATTGTAACCTTTACGATATTGCTAATCTTCGCATTGAATTATTGCCTTACATTTAAATGTTTCCCAAATTATTTAGTTACTGGAATTAACCAACTAATTTGTATCCACTTTGTATTCCGGTGTTTTGAAACGCGCTACGGAAATAACTTCCATATCTGTCATTTACTTCCTTTCTGAGTCTACAAAAAAGGTTTCTAATTATGTAAGATGAAAAAGGAAATCTTTTTTCCACCATTCCTGCATGGAATACATTACGTCATATGTGGCGCACGGGAAGATAGAGATGGAATACAGAAACTTGTTTTATGGCAGAAGTTTTCTGTGACAAATAACGATCAAAGAATTTTCAAACAGTGCTTTCTTTTGTGTTTGTGCTTTTCTGTTTATTTTTCTTTTTCGTCTCACGTGTGTCGAAATAACAGCAAAATGCGATAAAAAGTATTTTTGGGTGAGAATTTATAAAAGAACAGTTTGGTTTTTATCGTAGCCATCCATTAAAGGGACAACTTTATGTTTAGATAAAATATGATAGAATATTTTCGTCTTTAAAAAGGGAAGACTTAAGAAAAGATTTACAAAGAAAATGGAATTTCAAAATTTATTCAAATGCGTATCCTGCACATCTTCTTTGAATATTATTATCATACTGCTATTTAAACAATTTTGTAATATTATTTTTAAAAATGACAACTTTAATATTATATACTATATCAGTAAAAGTGGATTGCAAATCTGATCTTCAACAAAAACACGGATATTGAAACTCAAGGGTGACAAGCCCGGTGATCATATTAGCTATGAAATTTCATCCCATTTTGTACTGCTGATTGAATTTCATCAAACCGTATACAATATTTTGCTTTTTCAGAACCTTTACATGTCTCTATCGGTATGAGAATACAGAAATTACATTGATGAACCACAAACTACATCACGCTTAAAAGGAATTTGAAACCGCAAGCAAATATTCCGCAAACATAGGATACGATATTACTAATCTTCCATCGAACAATTAAAATTTCCCAAATTATTTAGTTATGGAATGGACCAACTACTTGTTATCCACTTGTATTCCTGTGTTACAACAACGTACTCCTAGAAAATAACCAATATCATGCAACTCTTCCTTTCTGAGTCTACAAAAAAAGAAGTTTCTAATTTTGTAAGATGAAAAAGGAAACCTTTTTTTCCACCATCCCCTGCATGGAATACATCACGTTATATGTGGCGCACGGGAAGATAGATATGGAATACAGAAACTTGTTTTATGGCAGACGTTTTCTGTGACAAATAACGATCAAAGAATTTTTCAAACAACACTACTTTTGTATTTGTGCTTTTCTATTCTTTTCTTTTTCGTCTCACGTGTGTCGAAATAACACCAAAATGCGATAAAGTATTTTTGGGTGAGAATTTATAAAGAACAGTTTGGTTTCATCGCAGCCATCCATCAATGGGACAACTTTATATTGAGATAAAAATATGATAGAATATTTTATCTTTAAGGGAAGACTTAAGAAAAAGGTTTACAAAGAAAATGGAATCTCAAAATTTATTCAAATACGTATCCTGCACATCTTCTTTGAATATTATTTTCATACTGCTATTTAAACAATTTTGTAATATTATTTTTAAAAAATGACAACTTTAATATTATATACTATATCAGTAAAAGTGGATTGTAAATCTGATCTTCGACAAAAACACAGATATTGAAATCTAAGGGTGGCAAGCCTGACTCATATTAGCCATGAAATTACATCCCATTTGTACTGCAGATTGAATTTCATCAAACCGTATACAATATTTTTTTTTCAGAACCGTTACAATGTCTCTATCTCGCAAACATAGGCTACGATATTACTAATCTTCCATTGAACAATTAAATTTTCTCAAATTATTTAGTTATAGAAGGGCTAAATACTTGTTATCCACTTGTATTCCAGTGTTACAAAAACATACTACTAGAAATAACCAATATCATGCAACTCTTCCGTTCTGAGTCTACATAAAGAAGTTTCTAGTTCTGTAAGATAAAAAGAAAAGTATTTTTTTCCACCATCCCATGCATGGAATACATTACGTTACATAAGGCGCACGGGAAGATAGAGATGGAATACAGAAACTTGTTTTATGGCAGAAGTTTTCTGTGACAAATAACAATCAAAAGAATTTTTCAAACACTACTACTTTTGTATTTGTGCTTTTCTATTCTTTTCTTTTTTTTTCTCGTCTCATGTGTGTCGAAATAAAAACCAAAATGCAATAAAATATTTTTGGTGGACGAGTCGACAAGAAGTGTTGTTTTTCTCTTTTTTCTGTAAAATCTTTGAATACTTATGCCGAAGATTCCATCTGTTTACAAAGTGAGCCCTTTGTTGTTTCGTATATCACGCCGTGTGATATACTATTCTTTATTATATAAACTGTCCTTCGTATACTGTCCTTTATTATTCTGCAAATGTCTCATTGGTGAATCAGTTCTCACCATATGTTTGTAAACATGCTGACATTGATCAAGGCAAATTCATGATTTCCATGGATATCAATAAAAGAGTACTGTAATTGTGGCTTTCAACAAAACCACGTATTCTCAAATCTAAGGGTAAAAGACCTAGTGGTGATCATACTAGCCATGACATTTCATCTCATTTATAGGGCGGATTGAATTTAGAACCATATAGAGTATTTTGCTTTTTCAGCACCGCTACATGTCTCTATCGTTATGAGAATTGGAATTACAACGATGAACCACAAACTCCATCACGCTTAGTCATGAATTTGAAACAGCAAGAAAATTTTAGCACACGGTATTACTAATCTTCCATCAAACTATTGCCTTACAATTAAATTTTCCCAAATTATTTAGTTACGGAATGGACCGACTCATTTTGTATCCACTTGTATTCCAGTGTTTCAAAAACGGATTACTAGAAACAGCCAACTCTTCCTTCATGCAACTCTTCCTTTCAGTCTACATAAAAAAAAAGTTTCTAGTTTTGTAAGATGAAAAAGGAAACTTTTTTTCAACCATCCCCTGCATGGAATACATTACGTTATATAAGGCGCACGGGAAGATAGAGATGGAATACAGCAGCTTTTTTACGGCAGAAGTTTTCTGTGACAAATAAAGATCAAAGAATTTTTCAAACAACACTACTTTTGTGTCTGTGCTTTTCTATTCTTTTCTTTCTCGTCTCACGTGTGTCGAAATAACACCAAAATGCGATAAAAAATATTTTGGGTGAGAATTTATAAAGAACAGTTTGGTTTCATCGGAGCCATCCGTCAATGGGGCATGTTTATATTGAGATAAAGGGTAAATATTTTATTATATTTTTAAGGAAAGTCTTAAGAAAAAGGTTTAAAATTAATTTCAAAATTTATTCAAATACGTATTCTGCAGATTTTCTCGGAATATTATTATTATCCTATTATTATTTAAACTATTTTGTGACATTATTTTAAAACAAAATGACAACTTTAATGCTGTAAAAATATATTACAAGTAAAATAAATTTTATGCTAGTATTTTTAAAAGGATATTACCAGAGTGTTATAAATTTTGAGTAATTATGCATATGTATTTTTTTAATTTTATTGTAAAATTTAATCTTTGAAAGAAATCTTTAGAAAACGAAACCACGAAAATTGAATTTCAAAATGTACTTCAAATTTTTTATACAATAATATAAGTATGTCATCATATTGTAAGGCATAAAATGTAATAAACAATGATAATATGTTTAATTTATATTTACATATATAATCATAAAGGTATGCATAATTTAATAAGGTATAGTTAAATAATACGAAAAAAAGAATACTATAAATAAATTATTATTAAATAGTTATTGGATTATATGTGTTTATCAGAATAATTGGTTTCGATTTCGAGTCCCGGCAATGCCATAGATGTTTGTAGTAGTTCGGAATCCACTTTAAACCGTAGTTCCCGGTCTCGTATGACTGTTGGGCGTAGTGCTGAAAACCCTACCTCGCAAACAGAAAACATCTTCTGTCTTGAAATCTGCCAATAGGCAGACGGCCTTGCTCAAAAATGGGACTATTGCCAATGAAGAAGATAAAAATATTTATTGATGAATGCATGAGAGTACAGAAATTGCATTGAGGAACCACAAACTACATCACTCTTAAAAGGGAATTTGAAACAGCAAGCAAATCTTCCCTAAAACATATGATACGATATTACTAATCTTCCATCGAACAATTAAAATTTCGCAAATTATTTAGTTATGAAATGGACCAACTAACATGTATCCACTTGTATTCCAGTGTTTCAAAAACGTACTACTACAACAACCAATATTATGCAACTCTTCATATCTGAAGTATGATTCTGAAAAAAAGTTTCTTTTTGTAAGATGAAAAAGTAAACCTTTTTTTTTTTCTACCATTCCCTGCATGGAATACATTACGTTGTATAAGGTGCACGGGAAGATAGAGGTGGAATACAGAAGCTTGTTTATACAGCTTTTCAGCACCGCTACACGTCTCTATCATTATGAGACTATAGAAAATACAACGATAAACCACAAAACTACATCACGCATAAGCAGGAATTTGAAACAGCAATCAAATATTCCCGCAAATATAGAATACAATATTACTAATCTTCGATTAAACCCTATTAACTTTTACAATTAAATTTTCCGAAATTATTTAGTTACGGAATTGACCAACTATTTTGTATCCACTTGAATTCCAGTGTTTCTAAAACGTACTACTAGAAATAACCAATATCATGCAACCCTTCCTTTCTGAGTCATATACATAAAAAAGTTTCTAGTTTTGTAAGAGGAAAAGAAAACCTTTTTTTTAACATCGTCCCTGCATGGAATACATTACGTCATATGTGGCGCGCGGGAAGATAGAGATGGAATATAGAAACTTGTTTTATGGCAGAAGTTTTCTGTGACAAATAACGATCAAAGAATTTTTCAAACAACACTACTTTTGTGTCTGTGCGTTTCTATTCTTTTCTTTCTCGTCTCACGTGTGTCGAAATAACACCGAAATGCGATAAAAATATTTTTCGGTGAGAATTTATAAAAAACTGTTTGTTTTCATCGTAGCTATCCGTCAATGGTGGGACAACTTTATATTGAGATAAAGGTTAAATATTTTATATTTTTAGGAAAGTCTTAAGAAAAGGTTTACGAAGAAAATTTAATTTTAAAAATTATTCATATAAGTATGCAGCAGATTTTCTCTGAATATTATTATTGTTATCATACTGTTATTTAAACAAATTTTTAACATTATTTAAACACTATTTTAAAACAAAATGACAACTTTAATGTTATAAAATTAGCATAAAATTTATTTTACTTTTAATATAACATTTTAAAGTGGATATTACCGTGGTGCCATATATTTTGAGTAATTATAAAGGTGTATTTTTAATTTTATTATAGAACTAAATCATTAATTTTAATTAATTTTGAAATCTTAAGACAACGATTTACAAAATGTGAGCAAAATTTAAATAATTAAGTACATATTTGAATAATTTTCGAAATTTAAACACTAATAATACATAATACGTGCATAATGTTACACATTGCACATACATAAATAAATTATAATAGTTATCCATAAGTATACGCTAAATTTTATTGACATATTTACATAATATTTATTTTAAAAAGTTATTTAACATTTTTCATAAAGTTGTTCATAACTATTTTAAATAATGAACTATGGTAAATTATTTAAAATATATTAATTTTAATTTACTATAATTATATAAAATTTAAATTAGAAGGGCCTATCACAATTCTTGCAAACAAGCGTTCAGTGTATTAAAAAACAAGATTTACTAAATATTTTACGTCATATATTTTATTGATTGTATAATAAGCAGGCAAATTGTTTTCCATGGCTCTCAAGCCATTTCTCAAAATTGGAGAGCTATTAAGAGAGCTTTTATTGAATAATTCAGATAAATGTATAATTCTGATCTGTAAGTCAAAATTACCCATATTTGAATTACCAACAGTAGAAAATGCATATGCAACAAATGAATATGCATATGTATAATAAGCAGACAATTTGTTTCCCATAGTTCTCAATTTTTAAGACCTATGAAGAAATTTTTTATTGTATAATTCAAATAAATGCGTAATTCTGACTGAAAAGTCAAAATTAAACGTTTATTAGAATTATCAATAATAAAATGCATATGAGTAATTATTTTATAGTGTCCATAAAATATGTATTTTTGAGTTGATACCACTTACTGTTTGATTGTAGGTCAACTCAAAAAAACCAAAGTAAAACCATTTTTATATATTATTTTTATATATTATTTTCTGTTAATTATCTAATAACTACAAAATGTAGCAGATATATATTATTTACAAAAATTATAAATGAGCTATAAGCACAGATTCTAAAAAGTCAAATAGAATAAACATGTGAATCTTGTATTTCCATCCAGTTTTATCTCATTTTACGTGCATTTTTTTTTTTTTTCGAAATTCAATCATATTTTTAATTTTTGTCATTAGTTAACATGATACTGTTTTAACATGTGCGTGCTTTTGCTGAAACATGCAAAAGTTACAAAAAAAGTTAAATTAAAACTATTATTTATAATATTAATTGATTTCCTCGAAATCCACATATAATTTTCTTTTTGAAAAAAATCTAATTTTGATAAGTGATATCAATAAATAATCATTTATTAATAATCGTAAAGTTATTAATAAAATCTTTTCAAACTTATTTTTTTGGTTCTGTTAAAAAAATAGAAATATTTGAGAGGTTTTATGTCATCGATATTGCAATTATATCCCTATAAATTTCCGGAATATTCTGCATTTCTTGCATTATCCTATTTCAACCAGAAATATATTTCAGCTATTAAAACTAACAGTAAAACAATAAATGTCTTACTATATAGCGAGTAGTTTATTCCATTTATGTACGTGAATCGAAATTATGCTCTACAATTAAATTGCGGGGATAGTTAAATAGTGTTAAAATTATTTTATATCATAAGTCAATAAACATTGTTTGATGACGCCAACGCGTCTAGACACCACCAATTGGGGTATTATTAAAGAATAAATATTGAGGCTTCAAACACTTGAATCTAATATTGAATTAATAAACTCTACCAGTGACGTTAAGTAAATGTACCAAATTAACCTGAATACTTGTAAATTAATCTGAAAAATTACTTATAAAAATTGTTGGAAGTGCTAATAATTGTAAAAATTTCCCATTTAATATAATTGCAGAATGGTGGATAGATCGTATTTCGACATTTGATTTTCTAGCAATTCAAAAGATGCAGATGTAGTGAAATTACATATTCAATTGGTTTATATACCACTAGTTTATATACTACTGCAATTATTTCTTTTTCAAAAACTCTTTATTTATTCTTCCGAATTCATTTCACCCTTCCAAATTTTTTTCATTTTATTTATTTCCACGAGGCCTGATGGCCTATTGGCTAGAACTCTACCGTTGGTACCACAGGCTTCAGGTTCGAATTCTGGCGGTGGCATGGATGTTTGTGAGTGATTCAGAATCCACGTTAAACTGTAAGTCCCGGTCTAATTACCTAAAAGTGCATAAAATGACCATAGAACGGCAAACCAAACAAAACCTTGAAGGCCATATATAATTTTTTTTAAACTAATTTTGATATCATAAATAATTTAATTTTGATAATTTTGATAATATAAACAATTTATTAATAATCTAAAGGTTATTAAGATAATCTTTTCAAAATTATTTCGTAGTTCTGTTAAAGAAATAGAAATTAATGGCAGGTTTTATGTCATTGATATAGCAATTATACCCCTATAAACTCCTGAAATATTCTGCATTACCCTATTTCTAATATATTTTCAGATATTGCAACTAGCAGTAAAACAATAAATGTTCTGCAATACTTCATTCCAATGCAAATACTTCATTCCATTTATGTACGTTAATTGAAATTATCCTCTACAATTAAATTGCGGAGATAGTTAAATAATGTTAATATTATTTTATATCATAAGTCAATAAACGATGTTTGATGACGCCAACGCGTCTAGACGCACCAAAATGGGGGTATTATTAAAGAATAAATATTGATGCTTCAAACACTTGAATCTAATATTGAATTAATAAACTCTACCAGAGACATTGAGGAAATGTGCCAAATTAACTTGAATCCATGGAAATTAATCTGAAAAATTACTTATAAAAATTGGTGGAAGTGCTAATCATTGCAAAATCTTCCAAGTTACATAATGGTGGATAGGCATATTTTGATATTTAATGTTCTAGTAATTTCAAAAATGCAGACGTACTGAGAATTTCATAACGCATTGATTTAGATGAGTTGGGTTACTATGTGAAGGAGGAACAAAATTAGGATTATATTTTCCCAAAATTATAGAAAAAAGGTTCTATAATTCAGGGATTCACAGACCACGGCTCGCCGATGTTTTTCTTGCCTCATCTAATGTTCCTTTTGGTTTAAAAAAAAATGATTGGTAATTTTTCTTGAAATATTTTAATGTTGATCAAACATTAAAATAGATAATATGATTCAGCTTAAGTTTAAGAAAGTAAACATTCAAAAATTACGAAAAAAGAATTTTACTATTTTACTTTTTACTTTCTAATTTATTCTACTTTGCTTTCTACTTTTATTCTATCTACGTACTTTGTTTTATTTCTACAGAATTAATTGCCGAAAGTATGTTCCACTTTAAAACTGCGCACTCTATGTTGTTGGTACTAAATTTTGTATTAAAATGCTTAATCATGTTTGATCAACACATATTTATGAAGAAATATTTAAAGGCAGAAATATGGAAAATTCTTAAATAAGAACCATTTGACTAATCATTTTTGTACTTAGTTATTACAAAAATTCGAATCAAATATTAAAGCACATTTTAATTTAATTTAATATTATGTATCAAATTCCTTATTTGATTTTATATTAATATAATTTATTTTTGTTATTTCAAAGAAATTATACATATATATTTACGTTATAAATTAAATAATATGCAACCATAAAAAAATATTGGTAAACATCAATATTTTTAATGGTTACGCCTAGTACCCCTAATACAGAGTTATAATTAGTAAACAAGTTATAATTATACAATTTATAATTAAAATACAGGTTTTAGTGAGTATACAATTACTAGTGTCTGTACAATTTACAATTAGTATATAGTGAGTTACCAAATTATAGTGAGCAGCCTTACAAGTATAAGCAACCCACTACACATCTTTTACAAGTATAAACATTCCATATAATATAAATGCAATATTGAATAAACTTCAAAAAAGAATTAATATTCAAACAATATTAATCTTCAACAATATATAAGCATTCAATTCTAACGACATTTCGAAATTCTATACTAAAGTCCAATATAATTTTGTAAAATTCCGTATAATAATTTACTTCAAACTTATTATGCTAAAAGATTAGGGTGTATTGCTATTAAAAAGTGAAAAATTAATATAAACTTTAAGTTTTAAATTTTCTGTGGTACTGAGTCTCAGTGACAAAAAAAAAAATGACAAGTTTAAGAAATATAACTTAATGATTTGAACAATTATTTTATTTTAAATTAAATAATTTGGTTTTTTCCTTGTCGATTTGTTTTTTAGCATTTTTCCCACAGGAAGAGTTATAGCATTTCTGTTCCCATTGAATAGAAATGTATATTCTTTAATAAGTTCATAATAACAACCAGTCACTCAAATCTGACAGCAGATAAGCAGTATCCTGAATATTTAGATTACATGCAGTTAGGGTTTTGTACTAATGAGGACAACTTCAAATCTGACAGCAAATAAGCAGTGTCATGGATAATAAGACATCAGGAAATTAGCGATTGCCTGTTCGGCCTGTACAGGTCGAAACAATTACAGACGGGATATGGACTACGTGATGAATTACTGCATCGGGGTTTGTGATAGACTATGGGCTGAGGAAGGGACCACTCCAATGAGAAGTGAGGGAAGCTGTCCCATCCCTTCTTGACTGACTTTCTTAAAGGGAAGTTTTTGAAGAAGTCGACAAGAAGTATTAATTTTCTCTTTTTCAAAATTGACTAAACGGGTCGGAAATTCCACCTGTTTACAACCTGGTCAACCTTACCCACCTGGTTTCGTGTATCACGCCGTTTGATAACTAAGGTCTGCCGCAGACCGGGTTCATTAAATTCTTTGTAGACTCGAGAACTCTGAAAATCTTCGACCTTGGAGTGAACTGCACTTGTGAATCAAATTTAAATCTTTAATTTTAATTTTTTTTTTTTTTTGGAAATGATAATTTTTATTAATGTCAATGTCAATTTAAATTTTAATCAGTGACATGGATAATGAGGACTCAGGAAATTAGCAAACATCTGTGCGTCTGCTTCATCTTGTGATCAAATTTTTATTTTTAATTTTTTTCTTTTTATATAATAATCTCCAGAGACCATCTCCATATAATAATCTCCTGTATTTGTGTGTGTGTGTGTGTATATATATATATATACAGTCTAATCACATTAATGTGACCACCTGTCAAAGCCAGAATAATATATAATATATATATTAAATATTATGTATTATATATTACAATTTTTTTTATTTAATTTATATATAATATTATACGTTTACACCGAAAGTAGGTGGTGGTCACATTAATGTGACTGGATAGTATATATATATTAGTGCTTTTAAATTAAAAATTAAAATGTTCCCATGAATCTGAAAGTGGCGGGGCCCTCATCTTGAAACCTTTTATAGATCTAGTGTAGCCCGAAACGTTAATTTTCCTTCCTTATTAATTTAGAGTGTTATACATTGACTCTCTAAATACAATTTTCGTAACATTTGTAAAAAATTTTTTTTTTTTTACAAATATTAGGAAAATTATATTTAAATGGCGCATGAAGCCAATAAAAGAAAATTTAAACTGAAACGATGCGGTACAACTGAATAATGTAAGAATACTGTACATGGAGAAATTTATTGCTTTAGAAGTTTTTATTAAATATAACATAAATATAAAGTTTAAAGAATAAATTGAAACACTCATGAAAGATAAAATCCTTTCAATAACTTGTCTAAATAAAAAGTATTACTAATAAGAAATTTTTAAATTCGGATAAGTACAAAATATTATACTGTGTTCGTAGCATTCCTTGTTAAATAGAATATATTAAATATTAATTTTATATAAAAATATTACTTAAAAAATTTTAGCAATGCGTTAATAAAAATAATAATTCTTAGTAATGTAATGAAATGAAATACACTCATGTCCATAAATTAAGGATAATGAAGTTCAGGCAAAGAAAGAGACAGAAGCAAATCAAATTTGACTTATTTGTAAAGTCTATTTATTAAACAAAAGGTAAAAGAACAAAAATGATGCTATATGTTTGACATAATTAATAAAAATTGCGATTTTTACTCCTGGAGCAAATTTCAAAAAAGAACCTATTTACAAAAAACAGTATAACATGGTCCATACGGGTGATATCCTACAATTGTAGGCATTCGTCTACAATGTTTGCACGGTGAGGACGGGCGTTGTCATCCATAAACAGAAATTCAGCACCCATGGCACCCCGAAACAAACGTACATGTTGTTCCAGAATGACATCCCGATAGATGTGGCCTGTCATCGTTACACTCTGAACATGCAGGTCTGTTCTGGAACCAAGAATAATTCCACCCCAAACGAGCCATCCTGTACCACCGTAACGGTGTCGTTCAATGGTGTTCTCTTGGTGGTAACGGGTACCTGGCGCTCTCCATATGAAAGTCCGGCGAGAATCAGACTGCAAACTAAACCTGGACTCGTACTCCAGGTTAATCGCAGGCGACAGTGAGTTGCGGTAAGGTGGAACACATCTGACAGGCCTAAGAGCATATAGACCAATGTGCCCTAAGCGTCTGTACACGGTCAGCCTTGAAACTGTCGTACCGGTATCTGAAGAGAGCTGACGAGACAGGTCTGATGCTGTGCTCCGTCTGTTTCTTTTGGCAGTAACTGCTAAATACCGGTTCTCATTCGGCGTTGTAACTCGGGGGCGACCTGTGCTGTAACATCTACTCACATTACCATCATCTTGGAAACGTTGCCAAAAGCCTGGAGATGACACTCTGGGCGATTCCAAGTTCCTCGGATACTTCCAGCTGGGTAGCGTCCACATTCCAGTCGTCCGATAATTCTACCACGTAAAAAATTATCCAAATGCTTCCTTTTGTGCCATAACTATGCGGTTATTGCACTGAAAGGCTTTTAAAGCGCTTGTGAATAATTTTACTTCTTTGCCACCATTCCTTATATACCCCTCTCTTACACTCTCGTCATTGTAATGTACTATCGGTGCCATCTGGCGGTTTCCTGTAATTTGCATATTCTTCTTCAAGATATGTGTGATAATTCTACAGGTGAAATTTCTATTTTAGAGTTAATTTCTGTGTGATTCTGAATTATCCTTAATTTATGGACATGAGTGTATAATAGGTCGGGTGTTTCTGATGAAGTTTTAGATTTCAGGTAATTTCAAGAAAAGGGATTAAATTATTATTATTATTTATATAAATTACAAGAAAATGCATTTTAAGTAAATAATAATAATAAATATATTTGGTAGTATTATTGAATTTCAGAGTTTAATCTTCTATTTTTTTTAATTTATATGAACTTTACAAAAATATGTCTGTTCTCATATTTTAAGTAAATAGTAATATTAAATTATATTTTATAGCATAATTTAATGTCAGGTTTTTTCTTTCTGATATTATCTTTCATATAGACTTCACATTAAGTTAAAAAACTTTATTTTACATTTCATTGATTATATTTTTTCACATTTCATATAACATTGCATTATAAATTTAATTCGTGAAAATCTCTCTTTTCTTATTTAAAGAAATAACAATATTTCTTGATAACCTGATGAAATAATACTATCACTTCTTTTAGCCTAATTTAATTCAGATTTTTATGTTCTATTATTATCATTTATATAAAGTTTACAAGAAAATATGCCTCGTATTTTAAGTAATTAATAATATTAAATTATACTTTATGGTACAATTTCCTTTCAGGTTTTTGTTTTCTGTATTCAATACTGATATTTTATTACATTTTGCTTATGATAGTTATTTTCTATAATCAAATTTCGGGCTCCAACTCATATTTTACCCATAGAGACTATAATACTTACAATATTATACCATATATTATTTAATAGTTTCGGCATGAAGCTCTAATATAATAATATTTTCGAGTTCTTGTTATAAATCATAGATATAACTTTAATTATCTCATATATGCAATCTCAAATGACATATTATATTCATATAGACAGATATAAGTTGAACAATACTATTAATTTATGTATGTATTATTAACAATGGTAAACCATTCAGGGATTTACAGAACACCGAAGTTTTTTCTTGCCTCGTTTAATATTCATTTTGGTTAGGAAATATTATTGGTAATTTTCATGGAAAGATTTTAATTTTGATGAAATATTAAAACAGATAACAGGATGCAGTTTAAAATTGAAAAGTCTTTTTTTTTCTTATCCCACTTGGTAAACAAAAGCATCTAGATCAAGTCCAGGAACCCTTGTGGTCTCTGGAAGGAGAAAAAGGGGTGGAACTTCTGCTGTGAAGGTGCACCATAGGTAGAAATCGACCTGACTCCGTGTAACTGAAGCAGGAGGGCAGTGCCTTCCGGGAGGGATAACTTTTAGGGGAACTACCCCGCATTAGCGTATCGTAGGGAAAACCCAGGAAAACTCCCACCTGGTAGTCCGACTCACGAGACAAGATTCTGAACATCATGAACGCCATCGAAACTTTTCGTTTTTTTGAAAAACATTATGTCTACTATAATGCTGCCAGTGGATTGAACATCAGCCTCTTTAGCTCACCAGTGGGCACATTAACACTGAGCCACGAATCGGGCTATATATATAGATTTTAAAAAATAAATGGAAGTACGCATGAAGAATAAAATCCGTTTATTAACTTGCCTAAATGAAAATTATTCTAATAAGAGGTTTTTAAATTCGGAGAAGTACAAAATATTATATCGCGTTCGTAGCTAATATATATAAATATAATAATGTAATATAGAATATAATAGTATATTCTATATTATATTATTATAATTGTTAAATAGAATTTATTATTAAATATTAATTTTATATAAAAAACTTAAAACCATTTTAGCAATGCATTACTAGAAGTAATAATTTCCCATTATGAAATTAAAAAAATATATTAGTCGTTTTTCATTATCTTTAGATTTTAGGTATTAAAAATGGAATAATTTATTATTATCATTTATATAAATTATTAGAAAATGTATTTTAAGTAAATAATAATACTAAATATACATGATATTATTATTGAATTTCTGTTATTATAATTTTTATGAACTTTACAAAATTGTCTATTTTCACATTTTAAGTAAATAGTAATATTAAATTATACTTTATAGTACAATTGCAATTGGATTTTTGCTTTCTGTTATTATCTTTCATATTAACTTAACATTAATTTAACGTTAAAAAACTTTTATTTTACATTTCATTCCTTACTTTTTTCCAATATTAAACTCATGTTTGTGAAAATTGCAACACCATGAAGGACTTACGCGAGTGAGCTGAAATTTTCAAGAAATGCAAATTAGCGCATGATATGCAAATGATTAGAATTTCAAACACGTAGCGCATGCTTATGCTGAGCAGTGCCCTCTGAACGGCGGATGGATCTGAATAAATAGACGACTGTAGCGAGGCGTGTATGGTTATCGGTGGTTATCTGCTACTGGTAAACGTTAGCTCAATCGTTACTTATGCCTCTTCGACGGAAGAGAGCGAGATTTGAACAACTTACAGAGTTTGAACGGGGAGAATCATCGGCCTTCGTGAAGCTGGATTGTCTTATCGTGCAGTAGCCGCTCGTGTGCAGCGTAGCAGCAGCACAGTGATGCGTCTTTGGAAGCAGTGGACGGACGAGTATCGGACAACTCTGAAATCCGGGAGTGGACCCCGAAATGTGACGTCAGCTCGCGATGATAGACACCTGGTCCGCATGGCGCTGACGGACCGTACAGCTTCCTCTAGACAATTGGCAACACAGCGGTCAATAGCTACAGGTGTTTCATTGTGTGCTTCATCAATTCGTTAGACGTCTGCTGCAGCGTGGACTGCGCGCAAAGACTCCTATATACAGGATCCCTGTCACGCTAAACCATCGCCGCCTGCGGCTACAATGGGCCGCTCAGCATAGAGACTGGCGTGCTAATTGGCAGCATGTCGTGTTTTCTGATGAATCCCGCTTTAATTTGTGGTACCATGATGGCCGCATTCGTGTCAGACGCTATGCCGGTGAACGCCACCTTCCGGAGTGCATTATCGAACGCCACAGTGGACGAACACCCGGAGTTATGGTCTGGGGTGCCATAGCATATCATGGACGATCTCAATTGCTAAGAATTGTGGGCAATCTGAACAGTAACCGGTACATCAGTAAAGTTCTACAGCCCCAAGCTGTTCCCTTCCTTCAAAGCTTGCCAGGCGCTGTATTTCAACAGGACAATGCCCGCCCTCATATCGCTAGGATTGTTCAATCCTTCTTTGAAACGCGGCAGGTACAGCTTCTTCCTTGGCCTGCGTATCTCCCGGATATGTCGCCGATTGAACATGTGTGGGATTTCGTTGGTCGGCGTCTCGTTCGTTATCCTCGTCCTGTTGATTCTGCAGACGAACTTTGGGTGCGCATACAAACAATATGGAATGCTCTTCCTCAGGCAGACATTCAAAAGTTGTTTGACTCCATGGCACGTCGTGTAGCAGCACTTATTGCGGCGCGTGGTGGCTACACAAAATACTGATTCCGATCTCTTGTTATTGTTTGTTTGCTTTGAAGATTTAATCATTTATTTGTACCACTACCATTCAACTGTGTATTAGATTTCATTCAATTATGACGATTCCTTCAGGGTGTTGCAATTTTCACAAACATGAGTTTACATTATTTACTGTATTATAAATTTCATTCTTGAAAATGTTATTATTTATTATGTAAAGAAATAATAATAATAATATATTATATCTCATAGCCTAATTTAATTTTTATGTCCTATTATTATCATTTATATAAATTTTACAAGAAAATATGTCTCGTATTCTTTAAGTATTCTTTTTTTCGTATTTTTAAGTAATTAATAATATTAAATTATATTTTATGGTAAAATTTCCTTTCAGATATTTTTCTATATCTAATACTGTTATTTTATTACAGTTATTTTCTATAATCAAATTTCGTTCTCCAACTCGTATTTTACCCATAGAGACTATATTATAGCTATATATTACTTAATAGTTGCTGTATGAAGCCGTAATATAATAACATATTTGAATAACTGTTATAAATCTTGTCTCCTATTATCTCTCATATACAATCTCAAATGGCATATTACATCCACATCCATTAGACAGCTATAACTTGAATAATATTATTAATATAAGGATGTATTATTTATAATAATAAACTTATAAAACATATGTAAATAATTGGGAAATGAAATTCCATATTTTATCTGTCATCTTACATTTTGTCAGTAAGCTTATGCTTTATATTTTTTTTTTTTGTTTAGTATGCAATGAAATACAGTCATTTAATTCTAACTACAGAAACCCTTTATGAAAATATAGTTCTTAAAACACTATTAAAAACGAATGATGAGTTCAAATTTAAATTAAAAATTATTGTAGTTTTAAATTTTTTTAAATTAAATAAAATTAAAAAATAATGTTTTGTGAATTTATAATTAATTTTTTTTTTACTATTGGTTTCTTCCAACAGCAACTTTTAACAATAAATATTTCTTAGAAATTTTTAAAAATATTTTTAAAATTAAAAGATTTTGATTTACTTATTGTAAACGGCAGAAAGAACTATCCAAAACCTTTATTGTCAATATGAACAGCAATAAATGTTTCATCATAAACGTACATTAACTTAATAATTTTTTTCATTCAGACCATAAATAAACAATTTTTAGCATTTTATTTTTTATTATTGTAAATTAAAATATGTGTAAAGATTGCAATTTTAATTGTAAGTTAAATATAATTTTTTAATTATTTTTTTTAAAAAGTAAATTAAACAGTCAGCATATTACTAAAAATTAAGTTGTAATTTATTTTTAAATGATTCGTGTAACAATTATTGAATCAAAAAATAATTTTTATCATTGCCACCTCGATCTAAATATTTGTTACTTATTGCAAACAACAGCAAGAACTATCTAAAAACTTTATTGTCAATATGAAGAGCAATAAATGTTTCATCATAAATATACATTAAGTTAATATTTTTTTCATTGAGAAAACAAACTATTTTTAACGTTATACTTTTTATTATTGAATATTAAAATATGTGAAAAGGTTACAATTATAATGGTAAGTTAACGATAAATTTTTAATAATTTTCTTTAAAAAGTAAATTAAAAAGTCTAAATATTACTAGAAATTACTTAGTAATTTATTTTTAAATGCTTTAATGAATAATTATTGGATCCCAATAAATATTTTTAATCCTAATTTCATCGATCTAAATATTTATCTTCATATAAATATTAAGATAAATATATTAAAATTGTTATTTATTGTAAAAAAATTGTTCATTAAAATTGTTATATTAAAAATAGAAAACAACTAGTTAACTATAAAAATAAAATCGACTTATTCAAATTAAGCTAAAAATTGATATTTGAAATCAATATATAAAAAAACAATGTTCATTTGAAGTTTTCTGTGAGTGGTCGACAATTTTTTTTTTTCATCTAATATCATTTTCAGCTCTTATAATAGCGTGTTCTGCTTTTGTAAGAATTACCTAGTTACATTAATTATATTTTCGGCATATATTAATCTTTATTATTTCTTGCAGACAATGTAACTGCTTTTTGTATTTGTCTTCTTTTACCATTCCATTTAATATAAGTTTCCAATGTCAGAAATGCTCATATTGAATGCTATGAATCGATGAAGCAATAAATTATCTCATGGTACTCTTTCTTTTTTATTTAAAAATAAAAATCTGACTATGCCCATCTATTGCGTTTTATATGCCAAAAATATTAAATTAAATCTATCCACAAATTCTAAACTATTTCTTCAATTAATCTTTTACGAATAATTTTTGCTTGACCACATAATCATAATTCATTTCAATTTTTTTTTTCCTTTTTAGAACTAAAGAACTAATATAATTCTTTTTTTTTATGAATTTTTGTACAATTTTGTATTGAGAAATGTAGTAATTTTCTATCGTTTTTCATGCTGCATGAGATAAATTGGAAACTATTTTAAAATCCGCTGCTAAAATTTCGTGTTTCGGTATTTTAAATTAAAGCAAAGTTTACATTTTCTTACATATTTCGAATATAGTTTAAATGGGGCCTGAATGGCCGAGAGTGTCGAGTGCACTGGCGCTCGGTGCCATAGGTTTCGGGTTCGAGTCCCGGCGGTGCCATGGATGTTTGTAGTGGTTCGGAATCCACTTTAGTCCGTAGGTCCCGGTCTCCTATGACTGTAAGAGCGTCACGCAGCTGAAGTGACTTCAACCTACAGGTGTTCCATCAGAACAGAAGCTGCATCCCTCTTCCCTCCTTCCATGACGGATATGACGACAACAACAACAACATATTTTAAATGAGTTTTTAGGGGTATAAATATGGCTGATTTTCTTTTGGAAGTAATTTTTTTTAAGTTTCTAATATATAAGTACAAATAGAAATGATCCAATAAGAAACAAAATTTTAGCGTAGAATATTTGAAAAGTTCATTTTATTAAACTTAATCATTTATTTTATTCCCGATACTTTTATCGTTATTATTATATTAATTCATTTTATATAACGAATATATTTTATACGTACGTTTTATATTTTACTTTTTTATATTTTGTTATTATACAAAATCTGATCAAAGAGATACTGAAATTGGAAATTAGAACGTTCACGAGTTAATTAAACAACATAGCTTTAATGACGTTGTGTTATGTTAATTTTGAGCGAGCACTAGCTCTTTTCCTAACAAAATCAAGACATTTTGTCGCTTTATATGAAGAGTAAAGTAAGCCAGTATTTTGTGCACACGGTTATTTTGCATTTCGAGAATAAAATAAAAGATCAATGAGTTTGTAAGAAGTTTTACAAAGAAATGTGCACATTAATGCTACTTGGCTAGATTACATTTACATGTTACATTTGGCAACAAGTTTATACCTACTCACAAGATTAAGGATGAAGCACCACAAAAATATGAAAATTTTTGTGATGGGGTTAAAAAATACCAAAAAATATGCCTTGATGTCGAGCTTTCTCCTCGTCATGTCTTCGGAACCCTTTCTCTCTAACAATATGGTGAAATAAAAATATTTCGTCTGTTCTATCTCACATTCTATATTGTGATTTACAAAGGAAACCTGCTCGGATTGTGCCGTGGATGCATGATAAATCAGCGCTTCAGGAAATTTATTTTATGGATGGAATGAATCATGTCCTCCGGGAAGTATAACGCTCACCGTTTTCTGTTGGCGAGAAAAGATTGAATACCATCCACTCCAGTGCTTTCTGTGTGAAAAACGAAATAATTTTTCTTTATTCAATGAATTTTATTTTATTTTCTTTAAAAATCATAAATATTCTTCGTCTATCACATAGCATATAAACTTTTAATAAATTTTATTAACCTAGATAATACTAATCTTGAGTTTGCTATTTTTAATTTTGTATTCTAAAAAGAGTTAATCTCAAAAAAAATAATAATGTTACAATTAAAAGAAATTCAAAATATTTTTAGTAAATATTTGGAATAAATTCAGATTTATATCCTGTTAAATTATCTTTAATTTTGATTTAACAAAACGTCTTTCGACAAAGAAAATTTTTTTATTTTAAATTATAGTAAAATAAATTTCAAAATAAGAACAATTTTTTAAACTTTTGATAAAAATGCAAAAATATTATATACTATTAATACTATTAATGTAACTATAAAAATATGATTGAATGATTGAAAAATTAATTTAAAACTATGTTTTAAAAACTATATTATTATTAATAAATATATTATGTTGTTGTTTCTTATCCCACTTGCTCGACAGCAGTATCTAGACCAAGCCCATGAATCAGTGCCAAACCATGATAATGGGTAAAAATTCAACTTCTTTTTGTCCTTGACCTTGAGGCATAAAGACATGGGGAACCTAAAGGCAAAAGTCAGACTTTATAAATGTTTTAGTTTTAAATTATGCTTGAACCTACACACACACACATACATGAATTTTTATGTATGTAAGCTGCACAAAAAATACTACCAATGACGTTATATACAGCATTAATAAAAAAAAAACGAAAATATCTGCTAAATTCAGCGTTATACATTTTATTCTTCTAATATTTAAAAAGAAGTACACATTTATTCTGAACTGCATGGAACATAAATAGAAGAAGAATTTCAACAAAACTCCCAATTATGGATGAGAAACCGTGAAAAATTATTGGTTTGGTTTTTAAACCAACAATGGTTTATTTCTATACCTCCCATTTGGGTCTACATCGGAACCCTTTCTGTCTAACAATATGGTGCAATAAAAGTATTTCGTCTGTTCTATCTCCCATTGTATATTGCGATTTACAAAGGAAACCTGCGCGAAATGTGACATGGACGCATGATAAATCAGCGCTCCAGGAAATTTATTTTATGGAAAGGATGAATCATGTCCTCCGGGAAGTATAAGGCTCACCGTTTTCTGTTGGCAAGAAAACGATTGAATACCGATGCTTTCTGTGTGAAAACGAAATAATGGCGCTTTATCCACTGAACTTTTATTTTATTTTCTTTAAAAATCATAAATATTCTTCGCTTATATCGTACTATATAAGCTTTTATTAAAATTTATTTAGCTAGATAATACTAATAATACTAGCTATATTAATTTTCTATTCTAAAAGAGTAAACGACTAAAATAAAATAATGTTATCAATAAAAAATTCAAAGTTTCTTAATTACTTGCCATAAATTCGGATTTGTATCCTGTTAAATTATCTTTAATTTTGATTAGACAAAAGTCTTTCGGCAAAGAAAATATATATATATATATATATATATATATATATATTTTTTTTTTATTTTATTTTATAGAAAAATATAAAATAATTTTCTGAATAATAATAAAAATTTTTAGTTATTGATTACATATTATTTTTTTTAATTTCGTGTTCTTAAAGTGTAAACGGCAAAAATAAAATAAATAATGTTATAAATAAAAATATTCAAAATAATTTTTCAAATACTTGGAATAAATTCAGATTTATATGCCAGTAATATATCTTTAATTTTGATTAGACAAAACGTTTTTGCGGAAAAGAAATTTCGGCTTTTAATTACAATTTATTTCATTTTATTTTAACTAGGTTTTTTTTTTTTCTTATAATTTAAAGTAATATAATTATGAGAATAATGATAGTAATTTTAAAACATTTGATTAAAATTCTAAATATTATTATAACTATAAAATATAACTATATAATATTAAAATAACTATAAAACATGATTGAATGATTGAAAAAAATTATTTTAAAAGTATGTCTTAAAAACTATATTGTTATTAATAAATATATTATTACGTTGTTTTCTTAACCCACTTGCTTCCACGAATCCGTAACAAGTCAATAAGATAAAAAATGCAGCTTTTTTTTGGTCGTTGATCTTGAGACATGGGGCACCCAAAGGCAAAGGTCAGACTTTATAAATGTTTAAGCCTTAAGTTATGCTTGAAGCATAAGCACACATATATAAGTACATTTTTATGTATACAAAATAGACAAAAAAGTACCAATGACAATATATACAGCATTAATAAAAGAAACTGAAAATATCTGTTAAATTCAGCGTTACTTACATTTTATTCTTCTATTATTTAAAAGAAGTTCACATTTATTCTGAACTGCATGGAACATAAATAGAAGAAGAATTTCAACAAAACTCCCAATTATGGATGAGAAACCATGAAAATTATTGGTTTGGTTTTTGAACCAACAATGGTTTATTTCTATACCTCCCATTTGGTCTACATCGGAACCCTTTCTGTCTAACAATATGGTGCAATAAAAATATTTCATCTGTTCTTTCTCACATTGTATAGTGCGATTTACGAAGGAAACCTGCGCGAAAAATGTGACATGGACGAATGATAAATCAGCGCTTCAGGAAATTTATTTTATGGATGGGAGGAATCATGTCCTCCGGGAAGTATAACGCTCACCGTTTTCTGTTGGCAAGAAAAGATTGAATACCATCCACTCCGATGCTTTCTGTGGGAAAAACGAAATAATGGTTCTTTATTCAATGAATTTTATTTTATTTTCTTTAAAAATCATAAATATTCTTTCTATCACGTAGTAGATAGACTTTTAATAAATTTTATTAACCTAGATAATACTAATCTATAGTTTGCTATTTTAATTTTCTACTCTAAAAGAGTTAACCTCCAAAAAAAAAAAAAATAATAATGTTACAATTTAAAAGAAATTCAAAAATATTTTAGTAAATATTTTTTTATGTATGTAAGCTGCACAAAAAATACTACCAATGACGTTATATATAGCATTAATAAAAAAAACTGAAAATATCTGCTAAATTCAGCGTCACATACATTTTATTCTTCTAATATTTAAAAAGAAGTACACATTTATTCTGAACTGCATGGAACATAAATAGAAGAAGAATTTCAACAAAACTCCCATTATGGATGAGAAACCATGAAAATTATTGGTTTGGTTTTTGAACCAACAATGGTTTATTTCTATACCTCCCATTTGGGTCTACATCGGAACCCTTTCTGTCTAACAATATGGTGCAATAAAAAATATTTCATCTGTTCTATCTCACATTGTATAGTGCGATTTACGAAGGAAACCTGCGCAAATGTGACATGGACGAATGATAAATCAGCGCTTCAGGAAATTTATTTTATGGATGGGAGGAATCCATGTCCTCCGGGAAGTATAGCGCTCACCGTTTCCTGTTGCCAAGAAAAGATTGAATACCATCCATTCCGATGCTTTCTGTGGGAAAAACGAAATAATGGTTCTTTATTCAGTGAATTTTATTTTATTTTATTTAAAAATCATAAATATTCTTCGTCTACCTCGATAGTATATAGACTTTTAATAAATTTTATTAACCTAGATAGTATTAATCTTCTGTTTTCTGTTTTAATTTTATATTCTTAAAGAGTAAATGACAAAAACAAAATAAATTATTTTAAAAATTTAAAAAAAAAGAAAATCAAACAATTTTTTTTTGATTATTTGGAATAAATTCGATTTATATCCTGTTAAATTAAAATTTGGATTTAATTTGTCTTTCAACAAAGAAAATTCGTTTTTTTTATTTTGAAGTAATAAAATTTTCAATATAATAATAATAATTTTTAAACTTTTGGTTAAAATACCAAATGTTATTATAACTATAAAAATATTAATATAACTATAAAATAGGATTGAATGATTGAAAAAAATTATTTTAATAACTATATTAATAAATATATTATGTTATTGCTTCTTATCCCATTTGGTCGACAGCAACATCTAGACGAAGTCCATGAACCCGTGATAAATGGTAAAAAATGCAACTTCTTTTTGTCCTTGCGACACATATATGGGGCACCCAAAGGGAGAAGTCTGACTTTATCCCAGCCTGTGATACCCCCGGTCACAGGGTACCCCTTGTAGTCAAATTTAACGACATGAATGGGTTACAATGGGGCTTTTGAACCCACGGGATACATATTATTATAAACTATATTATTATTGATAGTTAAAACTATATTATTTTATTCCGTTTTTTTTATTATTTTTTGTTTATCTATTTATTTCAAATTTGGATCCCTTTTAAGAGATTTAAAAAAATTGACGGAGGCTGATCAGAGCACCAACTCAGTTTCTCATTTAAAAAAAAAGAGAAATGTAGCAAACGTAACTTTCAGAAACGATGGAGTAGTTTTTTCCTGATTTCATCCCATCCAATCTGCAAATAAGGACCTTTTCCGACTGTCAGTGAGTTGTTAGTAGTATAATGTAATAAATAAATGGAACGTAAGACCCCATATACGGTGAGAGAAATAGATAGATATAGGTATACATTTCTTTTGCATTTTTATAAATATTTCTTTTTGGTTTTATTAAATTATTTCGGGTTTTTACGGCATCCAGGACAACATATTTTCACATATTGTCATTGTATAATTTGCATCCATTTTGTGTTCTTTTTGGAATGAGGGAGGTTCCAGGGAGCCTGTTGGTCAAGTTGCCACAGGTTTTGGGCTCGAGTCCCGGTGATACCATGGATGTTTGTAGTAATCCGGAATCCACTTTGAATCGTAGGTAACGACTGTAGAGCATAGAACATACGATTATAGAGCATACGACTGTAAAAAAGCATAGAACTTGCAACCCTACCCAATAAAAAAAAAAAACTCTCCTGTCTCGAAATCTGCCAGTAGGTATACTGCCTTCGTCTAACATGGGACTGTTGCGCCGAATGAAGAAGAACACATCTCTAACCGTTCAATCTTTAAATTTTTGAGTTTATTAAATGATTTTCAGTTTCTTTTCTGAAGCTTATGCACACTACGGATCTTGAACAATTTCTTGCATTTTTTAGAGGTCCCAGCCTTCCGGGGTCTTATATGGCGGTTGCTCTCATGGTTTTGTTATAAGAGATACCACCACCGGTGTAGAGAAACACAGGTGATTGCTTTTGTTGTGCTTTTGTTGTGCTTTTGCTCATATTTCTAATTCACTCCTTTCAGTCCCCCTTTGATTTTTCTGTTAATTTGTCATTCTGTTTTATATATAAAGAAGATATTAATTACAATGATTAGTATTGTATGACTTATTGAATTTTGGATAATAATGTTCAATCTTAATAAACGCTTAAATAAGAATGAAGTATTTTCCAAAATAAGTATTATTTAATCATTTTTATTCTAAAAGTATTCTAAACATCAAGATTATGTCCTTGAAAATTGGTTTTTAAATTTTTTCTTATTTCAAAATTAAAATTTTCAGAAATTAATCGCATCTGTCATATTATGTCACTAAAAGAAAAACATGCAAATAATTTTTGTTATTGTTTGAAATTATTAGAACTAAATTAACTCTTTAATTATTTTATGTTTTTATGTAGGTAATTATGACTTAATACCTCAATTATTTTGACCACAGTCGGAAGAAGTATTTGAATTTTAAACATCAAACGTATAAAATCAAACAAGTTCATCAAGGCAACAATAGAGTTGATTGTTTAAGTTTTTCTTAAGAGAAAAGTCTTTGGAGCCTGATGGCCGAATGACTAGTGCTCTGGCACTCGGTGCCACAGGTTTCGGGTTCAGTTCCCGCCGGTGCTATGGATGTTTGTAGTGGTTCAGAATCCACCTTAAGCGGTCTTTAATTTATGCTTCCGGTCTAATATGACTGTAGAGCTTTGGGCATAGAGCTGATAATCCTACCCGTAAAAAGAAAATATCTCCTGTCTCGAAATCTACCAGTATGCAGACGGCCTTTTGCCCACCATGGGGCTGTTACGCTGATGATAATGATGATGAAATGTCTTTTGAAAAACATTGAGTGTCGTCCTGTATTTGTGTATCGTGTAACAGATACCTCAAAACGGCTACCATTCAATGCAACCATAATCAGTCCCATTCACCCTCGATTAAATTCCTTTTTGTAACAGTGACTGCAACGCTTGCCTCAGTGGGAAATCAAACTTGAATTGATTCTACATGCTAATAGATTCTAATTGCTATCTACATGCACTATTAATTAAAACTGATTATAATACCTGTTACAATAAATGCATCTATCTAATATGTTTCCTCTTAAAATATTGTCATTTTTATGTCCCACTTTTTAAATTAACGAATTAAAATAAAGTTAAATTTGAGTTGGTAAAATAAAATAAAAGATTGAAGATTTTTCATCTAATACTTCGCTTTTAACATAACTATCAGTGACATATTTCCTGGCTTTCTCTATAAATAGGTATAAAAGCAATTTACCAACATCGTCGTCATCAAATAAGATAATTCGTTGACTAAAATCATAAAGGGTGATATTTTGTAAACATCATAAGCCATTTCTTCATTAATTAAGAAGAAATTCTGAAAAAGAATTCAGCAAATATTAGTTACTTCTTCATTGATAATAAACTATATTTCTGGAACACATTTTATCTCCGATTTCTCCTGGGACATTCCCCCAGGTCTAACAGAAATAAGTTTATACACGCAGTAAATTGGTTATCTGACAGGGAAAATCCACTTGTCAACCTACAAAGAAACGCGAGGATATTTTTTTCTCTCCAAGATTCATCTGCTTCTCTTTCTCTCTAGTGGCAAGATAAACCTAAATATACTCAAAGATATGAAAAGAATATCTAGCTAGACAAGTTTAGAGTGAGTTCCGTTTCTTTATGCTTAATCTTATTTTTATAGAAGTTTTAATTTTTTTTTTTTTAGCACGATGTTATAATGTTGAGAAGATATTCAAATTAGTTCTATATCCTTTTAAGATATTTTTAGAATGTTATACGCCCGTCTCGTGGCTCAATGGTAACGCGCCACTGATAAGCATTAAAGGCAAGGTTCAATCCGTAGGCGGCTTTGCTGTTTCAAAAAAACAAGCAGACTCGATGGCATTTTGGGATGTTCAGTATCTTGCCTTGTGTCCGTCTGACTACCTGGTGGGAAGTTTTCGGGTTTTCTACCATAGTATACGAAAATACGGGGTTTTCACCCTAAAAAGTCCTCCCTTAAGGCATTGCCCTCCTCTTTCAGAAGCGGCCTGATGGCCAATTGTCTAGTGCGTCATGGATGCTTCAGGTTCGAATCATGGCAGTACTATGGATGTTTATTGTGGTTCAGAATCCACTTTAAGCGGTCTTAAGCATCCAATTTATGCTTCCCGGTAGAATATAACTGCAGAACTTTGGACTTGGGCTGACAATCCTACCCGTTAAAAGAAAATATCTCCTGTCTCGAAATCTGCAAGTAGGCAGACGGTCTTGGCCCACTATAGCGCTGTTGCGCCGATGATGATGATGATGAAAAGTCTTTTGAAAAACATTGTGTCCTGTATTTGTGTATTGTGTAAGAGATACCTCAAAACAGGCTATCAGTCAATGCAACCATAATCAGCCCCATTTACCATCGATTAAATTCATTTTTGTAACAGTGACTGCAAAGCTTGCCTCAGTGGGGGAATCAAACTTGAATTGATTCAATTGCTATCTACATGCACTTTTAATTAATTACGAATTGATTACAATGCCTGTTGCAATAAAGGCATCTAATATGTTTCTTCTTAGATTATTATCATTTTCTATTCCCAATTTTTAAATTAAAGAATCGAAATAAAGTTAAATTTGAGTAGGAAAACTTTAATCTTTCATTTTATTTTACCATCTAACGCTTAGCTTTGAAAACATAATTATCAGTGACATTTCCCTGGCTTCCTCTATATATTTACCAAAAACGTTATTTACGAAGATCATGAAGGGTGATATTTTATAATCATGAAGGGTGATATTTTATAAATAACGCAAGAAATTTCTTCATTAATTAAGAAACAATTCTGAAAAAGAATTCAGCAAATATTAGTCGCTTCTTCATTGACAATAAATAATATTTCTGGATTCTTTCTGGATTTCTCATTTTTTTGCCGATTTCTCCTGGGACATTCCCCAGGTCTAACAGAAATAAGTTTATACACGCAGTAAATTGGTTATCCGACAGAGAAAATCCACTTGTCAGCCTACAAAGAAAACGCGAGGATATTTTTTTCTCCAAGATTCATCTGCTTCTCTTTCTCTCCAGTGACAAGATAAACCTAAATATACTCAAAGATATGAGAAGAATATCTAGGTAGACAAGTTTAGAGTGAGTTCCGTTTCTTTATGCTTAATCTTATTTTTACAGAAGTTTTCATTTTTTTAGCACGATGGTAAAATGTTGAGAAGATATTCAAATTAGTTCTATATCCTTTTAAGATATTTCTAGAATATTATACGCCCGTGGTACGCCCGGCTCAGTGGTTAGGCGCGCCGCTGGTGAGCACGTTTTGCAGTGGCTTTGTTGTTGATGCTGTTTCAAAAAAACGAGCAGCCTCGATGGCGTTTCGTGATGTTCAGTATCTTGCCTCGTGAGTCGGACTATCTGGTGGGGTTTTCGTGTTGTCTCCCATACTATACGAAAATAAGGATAGTTCCCCCTAAAAAAGTCCTCCCTTAAGGCACTGCCCTCCTTCTTCAGTGGCCTGACGGCCAATTGTCTAGCGCTCTGGTGCTCATTAATGCTTCAGGTTCGAATCCTGGCGGTGGCATGGATTTTTGTATGTCTGTAGATTACACTATTGGTCCCGATCTAATTAGCCCAAAGTGTGCACAAAATGACCGTAAAGCGACAAATCGAACCAAACCATCTTCAGCGACACGGAATCAAGTCCGATTTCTACCTACGGGTGCTCCATCACAACAGAAGCTGCCGCTTTCCCTTCATCCATGAGTAAATTACTCATGAGATGTTTTTCGTTTATTTCTATCTTGCTCTTAAATTTTTTTTATTTCTGTTGTCCTGTAAACTTACCACTGCGGAAAAAAATTTGTCAATTTTCCTGTTTAAAGATAGCTTTCATTACAAACAACTAATCTTTCTGGTTGCTTTTTTTTCCATCTTCCTTCACATAAAAAGTCGACAAACAGCAATAACGTGCCAAAAAAGATTTCCGAGAAACTAGGCGCGGTCACTTCCTTGGGTAGCTAAGTCTAGCGTCTATGTGATTTTCAATGTTAAAAAAATTCCATTGCAGCCGCTGAGATTCTGCTGTCGTCTGTAAGTTGTAGTTTGTGGAGTTTACCATCTGGATATAAAACTATGACAGGTTAGTAGCGGATGCTTATTTGTCAGAAATTTGTAAATAGTGCTCCTATTTTTTGTAGGTTTTTTTTTTTAAATGCACCTGACTTCAAAAAATTTGAGAACCACTGTTCTTAAGTCATATCTCAATATGTTAACATATAACACTTGAAATTTTGGGCACAGATGTCCAATATTCATTTAGTGCATTCTTCGTACGATCCTGTCTTGGTTTATTTTCATTTAAATTTACAGTTTGTTCAAGATCCTTTCATTAGCATTCCTTTGTGTATCGATTTGAAGTGAATGAATATCGATGATTCTAACATCTGTCCAGCTTCTAGATGGATGACAAGCTTATTAGTAGAAATCATAGATTTTAAAATGCATGCGTTTAATATTAGAATATTACAATAAATCATCACTCACTCAAATTATTCTCATTTTGAAAAGGATCAATTAATCCTCACGTCAATTTTTAATGCAATTATGTTATATCAGACTTAACAGAGGAAATCATGCACGTTTAAATGGGATCTTTCGATATTGCAATGTTACAATAAATCATCATTCATTTTTTAATTGGAATTGTATCAATTAACTCTATCATTAATTTTCAATGCAATTATGCAATTGCTTATATTATATATTATATTATTGCTTTATTTCAGTAATTAGTATTGTCATTTTTAACTACAATATAATCCTTTGTGTTTAATTGGAATGGTGTTATATATATATGAAAATCAACAAAAACAATATTTAGAATGAATTAAAAATTGCAGTAATAAATATTTTGTTTCCATTTTCAAATATAATTTTCTTATTTTAAAATAGTTTTTTCTAATATAATTTTCTTATTTTTAAAATAGTTTTTTCTAATATAATTTTTTATTTTTAAAATAGTTTTTCTAATATAATTTTTTTATTTTTAAAATAGATTTTTCTAATATAATTTTCGGACATTTAGATTCTTCAAAAACAAACTTTTTATAGAGAGAAAAATTTATGTTAATTGGTTAAATCTTATCTGTTTTATATCATCAGCAATTCTGCGAAGAAAAATAGGTACAAAAAATATACAGTAGGAAAGTAATGAATATAAGGAGTTCGTCTTACGGAATTCTTTTTTCCTATTATCTTGGAGAATTTTTAAATTTCATTTCTAGTAATGATTTATACAGGCTAAAATAATAATATTTACAAAAAAAAAAAAAAAAAAATTATATTACTTATATTGAACTAATATCAGTGGTGGCATATCCCAAATGTTTAATTTTTACTGTAGTTAATAGATTTAATTTTTTTTTTTTTTTTTCGAATAGCGAAATGTGAGTTTGAATACATAGCTGTTTGATTGTCTATGGGGAAGTTAATTATGAATAGTAGTATATCAGTTTCGCAATTGCGTGTTTTTATTGCTTTTTTATCATAAAATATAAGGATATTGTTTTTGGACAGAATGGATCAGTGATCAATATCTTTCAATATTTCTTATCGGTTAATTTTTTTTATTTCTTTCACGGGCTATTGGTTTATTTTTTAATGTCTATAACCACGAGAAGTTCCCACGTGGTCACCCTACCAAGTACGGATCGCAACCGATGATGCTCGAGAACCAATATATTCAACATGATATGGCAGCTTTGTTACTATTTTCTTTTTATATCATGACTTATATATTTTTCATGGAGTGTATGTGGTTAATTGAACATTGATATATTTATGCTTCGATTTTCTTCTTGTAATTATAACTCATACTTTTTAATGGACTTTACGAAGTTAATTTAACATTCTTATATTTCTCGGCGTGTTTTTTTTTTACTCATATTTAAAATATAAAAAATAACTCATAACTCATATATTTTCACGTATAACTCATATATATTCTTTTGTAACCGTGATTCTTCCTACATACATATGTTTTAGAGTTATATATTTTTTCTATAATTAATAGTTCAAGATTAAATAAAAAAAAATTTTTTAACACATTGGAATAATAGATTAAAAGAGGAAGAAAGCATACTAACTCAAAAATGAATGAAATGAATACATTATAAAATTAATAAAGATCCAGATAAAAAAAAAAAGCTCCGGTATAAATGATTGTCTTCCCAAGAGGTAGATCAACGAATAGTAAAGGATATAATCTTCTTTAATTGCGATTATTGCTTTGCTATGCATCTTCAAACTTAACACCAGATTATCTGAGAGTTGTTGCTGTAAGAGTGCCCATTTCTCAATGAGCATCAACATCCGAAGACTTGAAAACAAAATCTTTCAGATGTTCACCAACTCAACAGGGTCTGAATGGCCGAGTGGCTAGCGCTCTGGCTCTCGGTACCACAGGTTTCGGGTTCGAATCCCGGCGGTGACATGGATGTTTGTAGTTGTTCGGAATTCACTTTAAACCGTAGGTCGCGGTCTAATATGATCGTAGAGCGTTGCGGGGGCATTGTTACTCCGCGTCCATGGCTTATCTTTAAATTACACGCGCCCCCACTGTAATGCAAAGTGAGTAACATCTGGTACGTTAGGAATCAGGATATTAGGCAATCTCTTAACTTCCCAAACATATGGTAGAATGTTAAAAATTAGCAAATGTTAATTAAAATTCTTACAATAATCTTCCTCACACTTGTAATTCGGTTTTAAAATTCGCTTCCTATGTAGGATATTTCTTTATAAAAATAAAAAAGACCGCGTACTGTTCTTAACATATAATTCGTTATTTTTCCCTCATACCTTCATCTGAAGTGTCATTACTGCAAGATCCACCTGATCATGGTCCTCCTAATGTTATAGTTTCTTCTCATATCATATTAAAGCATTTTATTTATAAAGTTTTCAAAAAAAAAAAATTTCTCTCTCTTTATTTATACTATTATCTTTTTCTTTTATTTTTTTATTAATTATATATTTCTATATATTAATAAAATAGATAAAATAGATAAATGTTAAAAGTGTGTTGTGTGTGCGCCAAAGTGCTTTGTTTAAACCACCCAGAACTCAAAATGAGCATCGTTTCAGTTGGTCATTCTTCTGGATATATAATCACGCCGAATCCCTCTCCCCTATGCCTCCAGGGCCGGAATTTCCTATAGGATAACTAGGCTTCAGCCTAGCGCCTCAAGTTCAAGAGGGCCTACATTCAAATTGTTAGCAAAATTAAAATTACACTATTCTAAAAACTAAAAAGAAAAAGAAATAAACTATTCTGTAAGCACTAAAACAATGAATCGAAAATAAGAAGAAATTCGGATACTTGGATTGAATCAATTCTTAAATAAAATAACTATTAACATAAAATTTAATATGATATACAATTTGATATTTTCTTTTTTGTGATCTGATTTTGTTTGAATAAAGTTCCATTTTTGGTTCAGTTTAAAACTTAAAATTCATAACAATTCTTAAACTTTAAATGCGAATTATTATGAAATAAATTGATTTGAATTGAATTTGCTTTAATCTTCAGTGTATTGAATACATTTAATTTAATTCGATAGAAAATAGGATAATTTTATTGCGTATTTTATTTTCGTGGGCAAAGATTTTTATTATTTAAATTTTGTTTCTTTTTAAATGTTGTGTGTTATGTTTGATTAGTTATTGTTACAAGTACTATATATGGTACTGAGAATAAATGCACAAATAAGTATTCTCGATTTTTTTTTTTATTTATTATCCATGCCACATTTTTTTATAAAGATTAGTACCAATCACAACATGTTTCATTTAACATATTGATATACACTAGTGACAAAAGTAATGGGATGTATGCAAATTTTCAGATGGCATGTAATTTAGAAACTTAAAATGCGCAGTGCTTTCGAAAGAGCCTCATTTCTGTTGAATATTCAGAAGAGGTTTTGATCTATGATGACCGCACGACGGGAACACATGTTCTGAACGCGGAATGTTAAAGCTAGACGAGGGGTCATTGCCATTTCGAGAAATCGTTAGGGAATTCAAATTCCCAGATCCACTGTCTATATGTGCCAATAAAAATTTCAAATAAATTCCAACATGAACAGCGCAGTAATTTTATCCTTTGCCTGAATTTAACTTCCGAGACCGGCGTTTTATGCGGAAAAGAGTCATTTAATAAGTTTAGTTTAAATCATTCCCATTTCAAATAACCAAGTTCAGAAATCAAGTGGGACGGAAAGGGACTTCCCCTCTGTTAGAATTGTGGAAGAACTTGGCGTTTCTTCCGGTTAAATAGCAGAAGACCGACCCGAGTGCCGAAGCAACAGAAGTTCATTTAACGAACTTCTGGGCAAGTGAACATATCGGTTCATCCTAGAAAATGGAAAACCGTGGACTGGTCCAATGAAAAGTTCACGATTTCAGTTTAAGAGATGATGGTAGGGTTCGAGTGTGGCGCAGACCCCACGAAGCCATGGACCCAAACTGTCAGCAAGGCACTGTTCAAGCTGGTGGTGGTTCCATAATGGTGAGGGCTGTTTTTTCATGGCATGGACTTGGTCCTTTGGTGCGACTGGACCGAACATTGACTGGAAATGCTTATGTTCAGCTACTTGGAGATCACTTGCAGCCATTCATGGACTTCATGTACCCAAACAACGATGGGATTTTTTTGGATGACAATGCGCCATGTCACCGGGCCACAACTGTTCGCGATTGGTTTGAAGAACATTCTGACAATTCCAACGAATTTCTAGTCACTAGATCGCCCGACATGAATTCCATCGAGCATTTTGGGACATCATCGAGAGGTTTGTTCGTGGCCAGAATCCTGCACCATCAACGCTTTCACAATTATGGACGTCACATCGAGACAGTATGGATCAATAAAGGAAGAAGACTTCCAACGACTTTTTGAGCTTTCTTCCATGCCACGTCGAGTTTAAGCAATTTCGCCGGGCGAAAGGGGGCCGACATCGATATTAAGAGGTATCCCATGACTTTTGTCACCTCAGTGTATACGCAGTAATGATGTATTTTATTATCTCTCATGTAATTTACAAACTTAAAAATGGGAGGTGAAAGGGCCTCATAAGTGGAATAGCCTAGAGCCTCTATTCATCTAAATCCGGCCTTGCATGCCGCCCACACATGTTCTGCAGGCATTTAAATCAAACGAATTCATTGGCCAATTTCTGAGAATATCTTCAATTAAATTAATTGCTGTCTATATAAAATCAATAAAACATTATCAAATAAAATTCAACAAATAAAATTCAACAAATTTTTTTTTAATTTTATCCTTTGAAAGAATTTTTCTTGCTGTACTTCCATGAATTCGTGTTTTATGAAAAGAGTCATTTAAGAAGTTTAATTTAAATCATTCCCATTTCTTAAAACCTATAGCAAGATTTCGGATGAGTAACAGAACACTTCCCAGCAATTAGGAAGTATTAAACTCTACATTTCTTCCGGTTAAATAGGACCGAAAAGACCTCGGGTCCGAAGCAATTAAGTTCATTTAACGACCTTCTTGGAAGTTAGCAACTCATCCTAAAAATTCGAGCTTTTGACTGGGCCTAATGAAAAGGTTGGACCAGGTCCTCCTATTTAAAGATTAAGGGAAGATACTTAGGTCGGCGATTATGGCAAACCAGACCTCAGCAACGAAGCAGCTCTCTTTCGCATCATTAAAAGCACATTTCATTACCGTCCGCTAAAACTTTACCGGAGGACTCGGGGATTATGATGGGAGTTTCATGTAACTTACTTATTCGGGAAGGTTGTGAACGTCCATGAACCAATTGCTCCAGGATTTGGATTTCTAACTATGTACAGAGTTCTGTTACAGATTTTAATTAATAATGTGGGTTTGAGTTCATAATCTGGCTTTACTTTGTGATTAGACACTTCATAAGCTTCTTTTACTATAGTATTTAATTTATAAATTAGATTGCATTTAAGGAAATTTAATATTCCGCCATACGAATATTTTATGCATTGCACAAAATTGTATCTAAAATATTACAGATTTGAAACATTATAGCGAAATTGAAACAGAATTTTGCTTTTATTTTTCCAATTTGCGCAAAACAGTTATCGCAAGTTTTAATTATTTAGAATGTTTTTCACGGAAATACACTATTGGTATTTCATTTTAGATATTAATTTGAATGGCGTACGATACATATGTGACATTTTATATGAAACGTATATGGTATGCATAATTTAATTTTCCAGGGATAATGATACATATTACATTTAATATACATATTTAGATTCGAATTTTTTTATACATGAAAAAATGAGATCTATCAGAGAAATATTTATTATGAAATTATCTATGATGAAAATGATTCATTTAACAGAGGTTATAATTTATCTTATTTAAATGCAAGTAATAATATGCATCTGTAAATACACTGCTGGCCATTAAAATTACTGTACCAAAGAAAACAAATGCTACAGACGTGAAATTTAAACGACAGGAAGAAGGTGCTGTGATATGCAAATGATTAGCTTTTCAGCTCATTCAGAGAAAGCAGGCGCCGGTAGTGACACCTACAATGTGTTTAAATGAGGAAATTGTTCAGCCGACTTCTCATACACTAATTGCATTTGAACGTTGAAAAGAAATTGCATTTGAACGTTGAAAAGAAATTGCATTTGAACGTTGCCTGGTGAAAAGTTGTTGTGATGCCTACTAAGCAGAAATGCGTACCAGCACGTTTCTGACTTTGATAAAGCTCGAATTGTATCGTACCGGGATTGCGGCTAAGCGAGTATTGCTGCTCACATCGGTCGAGATCCAATGACTGTTAGCAAAATATGGAATCGATGGGTTCAGAACAGTAATACGGACCGCCGTGCTGGATCTCAATGGCCCCTATCACTAGCAGCCGAGAAGACAGGCGTGTTACTCGCATGGCCTTAATGGATCGTGCAGTCATGTCACGAACCCTGAGTCAAGAATTGGGGTCGTTTGCAAGACAACAAGTGTCTGCACGAACAGTTCGACGACTTTTCCTGAAGCATGGACTCTCAGCTCGGAGACAATGGTGGCGACTACCCTTGATGCTGCATCACAGACAGGAGCGTCTTCAATGGTGTGATCAAAGACAAGTCTGGGCGCACGAATGGCGAGAAGTCATTTTTTCCAGATGAATCCAGGTTCTGTTTACAGCATCAAGATGGTCGCAACCGTGTTTGGCGGCATCGTGGTGAACGCACATTGACAGAGTACATTCTTTATAGACATACTGGCCCATCACTTGGAGTGATGGTATGGGGTGCTATCGGATACACGTCTCAGCCACCTTTTGTTCGCATTGACGACACTTTGAACAGTGCACGTTACATTACTGCTGTGTTACGATCTGTGGTTCTACCCTTTATTCGAGCCCTGCGAAACCATACGTTTCAGGATAATGCACGACCGCATGTTGCCGGTATTGTAAGGACCTTCCTTCATACGGAAAATGTCCGGCTGTTGCACTGGCCTGCACGTTCACCAGATCTCTCGCCAATAGAAGACGTCTGGTCCATGGTTGCTGAGTGGCTGGCTCTCCGCCATACGCCAGTCACTACGATTGATGAGCTGGGGCTGATGGGTATCTGTAACTGTGCATGCCATCCAATCTCTGTGTGACTCAATGCCCAGGCGTATAAGTGTTGTTATTACTGTCGTAGGTGGTTGTTCTGGGTGCTGATTTCTTAGGATCTATGCACCCAAATTTCTGGGAAAATTTAATCACTTGTTATTTCTAGTATAATATATTTATCCAATGAATATCATTTTGTTATCAGCATTTCTTCTTGGTACATAAATTTTAATGGCCAGTAGTGTATTTCAATTTTAGACTGTGTAAGTCATTGTTACAATAGAAAGAAGTTAAAAAAATAAATAATCTACTGGGCTTATATAAAGGTAACCCATAAAAATATTTACTAATTTCTCAATTATTTCGTTTAAATCTTATTTTAACAAGATGCTTTGTGTAATTGAAAAAAAAAATGTTATTTCATCATACTGGTTCATCAAACTCTGGTTTACAGCCTCGAGGTCTACTGACCCTTCACTTGAAAGGGTCATTAGGCCTCCTTTGGTAGGCGCCCCCTTATCAGTCAGTCTTTTCTGATAAGGGGTGACACAGCCTTCGGGTTCGAGGCTCAACTGTAACATGGATGTATGTAACGCTTTCTGAATCTACTTTTAACCATAGGTCCACGTTATCTGAAGGCAAAAAATAAAATATTTTTAGTTTTGGTAAATTTTACTAAAAAAATTACAGTTTGAGAATTTAAAAATTAATTCGAATTACTGCTATATACGTATATATATACACACACACTCAAGAGCCAAAACATTATGACCACCTGTCAATAACGAGTTGGCCCACCTTCGGCGCGCAACACAGCTTCAACCCGCCTTGGAATGAATGCCACAAGTCCTTGGTAGATGGCCGGAGACAGATTGTACCAGATGTTTAAGCAACAGTCTCGCAAATCCGAGATATTGCGAATTGGTGGTCTTTGAACTCTGAGCTGCAGTCCCAGGACATCCCAAATGTGTTCTATCGGATTGCGATCCGGTGAGTTAGGCGGCCAGGAGATTAACTGGAATTCAGCATCATGTTCCTGGAACCACTCCAACACAATTTTAAACTTGTGACAAGGGGCGTTGTCCTGTTGGAACATTCCTTTTCCAGCTGGAAAAACAGAGGCCATTTAAGGGTGCAACTGGTCCGCAATGATGTTCAGATACTCTGTAGCATTCATGGTCTGCTCTACCACAACCACGGGTCCCAGAGACGCCCAAGAGAACGTCCCCCAAAGCAAATACCGCCACCACCGGCCTGTGTATGGCCTACTGTACATTGAGGGAGCAACTATTCGCCTGGAAGACGGCGTATCCTGACACGGCCATCGGCGTGATGAATGACAAACCGTGATTCATCTGACCAGGCAACTCTCTCCCACTGATCCATGAACCAGTCACGATGTTACCGGGCCCAGCGTAGGCGCAGTTGGCGATGACGCTTGGTCAGCAAAGGCACACGAGTGGGACGTTTGCTGCTTAGCCCCATATCCAACAGTGTCCGCTGAACAGTGTGCTCCGATACTATTCTACTTGGCCCTGCATTGTATTGGGCTGTCAACTGAGCCACTGTCTGGCACCGGTTTTGCTTCACCATGCGAGACAGTCTCCGACGGCCTTTTTTCTTTGATAGCGTGTGGACGTCCAACACCATGTCGTCTACTGCTGGTTTCACCGTCATTCATCCACTTTGTACTAACAACTGTAGATCGCGAACAACCCACGAGTCGTGCAGTTTCAGAAATACTTGTTCCGAGCCTTCGAGCCATTACAATCTGCCCTCTATCAAAGTCGCTTAGATCTGCAGCCTTTCCCATCACACACAGAAGTAAGTGAAAGAATGATTCTTCAGACTCTCCAGCAGCAGTTAAATGCCACTTCCACCTGATCACGTGCCTTCCACGTCATCCAGGCGAGTTCATTGCAAAATGTATCGTGGGGTGGTCATAATGTTTTGGCTCGTTGGAAGTCTTCTGCAGGAATATTGAGCCATGTGTCTCGATATATATATATATATATATATAAACACCTCTCGACACATGTCCCATATATGCTCGCATTTGCATATTGCTATATATATATATATATATATATATATATATATATATATAGTGTTTTAGTATATATATATATATATAAAATGCATTTCATACATAGTAATTAAACAATCCTTCTTTTTCAAGAATTCCCAATATTTTTCTTTTTATTTTGTTAGCATTTATTTTTAAGAATATAATAATAAGTTAGTTTGAACAATAAATTGAAAATAACACCATAAATTTTTAACATTTAATTACATGTTTTACAATAACTTAATTAATGGCACCTATTCGTTTCTTAACACTGATGCCATATGGATAATACCAATACGAAATAAGTTTTTAATTAATTAATGAAAAAAAAAACGTGCTAAACTTTTTTATAAATTTTTCTAAAACATAAATGTACATCATTTTTTATGCATATAGATTCTCATCTTAAGATACTTATTTAGAAAGTAAGTAAATAGTCTTTTAAAATTTAAAATTAGATAAAAGTGATGAAATATTTTTACTTTGTTTTAGTAAATAACAAATCATAAAAATTAAAATATATCCTACAATAGCAACGAAAAAAATAAATATACAAAATTAACCAAATTATTTACTTTTTTTTTTTTTATTTTAAATAAGTTTCACCCATAAAATAGCAATATAGTGCATTTGTAGGAGGTCCTAATTTAAAAAGTATTCCGTGAATGCACATTGGTAAAAACGATCCTGAATATGTAAAGATTAAATTATGTCATCAAACAAAAAAACAAATAAATATTCTGGATTGCTTAAAACTCCTATTGCTTGAAGCACAAAGAGTTGTCTTCCAACAAAAAATTTAATACATGGTAACGAATTAATTTTATCTTATATAACAATGCTTTCAAAATATTGAATATTTCTCTAATAATAGTTATCGCTCCAAGATAGCGGATGGCTGATTTCATAATGAGTGTTCTTATTTCCATGATATAATGCTTTATGTATCTCATAAAAGAGAACCGGGATGTCTTCCTCCTTGCATACGTTCAATCTAATTTTATGCGTCTGGTTAGCCGGACCCACTCTTGTTATACTACTAGTTCCAATTGAAGCTCTAATCTTACTTTTAGGTAAGCTCTATCCATCAATTGAATGCAAGTAACCAAAATAACTTGGGGGATCCAAATGACTCTTGTTTCAAGAAAGTAAAAGCTATAAACTGAATCCATAAATGCAAAAGCTTTGTTTCCTTCTATTGATGCTTATTTAAGAAATGGAATAAAGATTCTCGTGCTGAGTTTATGGGTCTTTAAAACAAATTTACCGTAATGGAAACAAAAGTCTTTCTTGTAGTTTAACAACGTTTAAGCAATGAAAGGAACTTGCAAATTATGATAGATGTAGAGTTATGGTAAATACTTAGGCAAGAAACACAACTAATCAATTTAAGCAAATATGTTTCGATAACGTTTTGCCCTTTTTTTTTTGTTTCCTGGTACGTAAAAGTATATATGGCTCTTTATTATAAAATTTTTACAGTATAAATCATGGTTGTCTTTAAATAAAGACATAATGTAGACATTGTTTATTACTGTTTATTATAAACATTGTTTAACATTGTTTATTACTGTTTATTATAAACATTGTTTAACATTGTTTATTACTGTTTATTATAAACATTGTTTAACATTGTTTATTACTGTTTATTATAAACATTGTTTAACATTGTTTATTACTGTTTATTATAAACATTGTTCAACATTGTTTATTACTGTTTATTATAAACATTGTTTAACATTGTTTATTACAGGTTAACATTGTTTTTTATTACATTGTTTATTAGTTCGTTTTTATTAGGCATTACAGGCATTGTTTATTATATTGTTTGTAACAGACATTGTTTAATATTATTTTCTACAATGCCATGCAAATTAATTGAAACAATTTGTTTAATTACTTGGAATAAATTCGACCTAGAAACATTGTTATGGTAAATTTTTATACAAGAAACACAATTAATCAATTTCAGCAAATATGTTTCGATAACTTTTTACTCTTTTTGTTTCCTGGTATATAAAAGTGTATGACAATTTAAGACATAAATCATGTTTGTATTTAAATCTTTCTTCAATACTATGTAAATTGATTGAAACCATTTTTTAATTACTTGGAATAAATCTAGATTGATCCCTGATAAATTATCTTTAATTTTGATTAGACAAAACGGTTTCGGCAACGAAAAATCGTTCATTTTTTATTTTAATTTATAGTAAAATAATTTTCAGAATAATAATTTTAAAACTTTTGATTAAAATGAGGGTAGTGTTACACGCTTCCGTAGCATATCTTCAAGCTTCATGAGCTCCATGGGTGCTAAATGAGTAACAGCGTTCATCGATGCAGCCCACATATGTCTTCTTTAAGGCTAGTTTGTATTGGGCTGCTCACATTGAAATGATCAATACGACCCAGTCCTCGACATAAAAAAAAAAAAACTTTGGATTAAAATACCAAATATTATTATTAGTACAAAATACAACTGTATAATATTAATATATGAGTTTTTCCTGGTTTTCTCCAATCCGACCTGCAAATAAGGACTTTTTATGATTGTCAGTGGGTTGTTAGTGTTATAATGTTACAAATAAGTGGAGCATGCCCATCAATATATAATATAGATAGATAAAGATATAGATATGTTTACCCTTTATTAATTTTGTTTCCTGATATATAAAAGTGTATGACATATTTTACGGCTGAATCGTGTTTGGGTTTAAATCTTTCTTCAATACCTTGTAAATTAATTGAAACAATTTTTTTTTAATTACTTGCTTTACCTGATAAATTATCTTTAATTTTGATTGGACAAAATGTATTTCGGCAAAGAAAATTCATTTTTTTTATTATTATTGATATTTTAATCTATAGTAAAAAGATGTTTTGAGAGAGATAAATATAGATATATAGATATGTTTTACCTTTTATTAATTTTGTTTCTTGGTATATAAAAGTATATGATACATTTTACGGCGTAAATCATATTTGTCTTTAAATCTTTCTTACAATACCATGTAAATTAATTGAAATATAACTATTTCGATGTCTATGGTTTATGTATGATTTAATCTAAGAATTTCGTACCATTCATAAATGGTAGATTTATCACTGTTATTTTTACATCTAATTTTAAAATTATATTAATTAATTGGAATTTAAACAAAATAAACATAATTGATTTTCTAAATGTTTTTGTTTTAAATAATTTACACTCTACTGCAAAAGGTTTTGTAAATATAATGTATCATTGTAATCCACTCGTTTTTAAAAAGATGTTTGGTTTTTTTTCAATATGAATAGAAGTAAGGAAAGTTTGATAATATAAATTAAAACTTTCCTGAAACTTCAAGGTTCCTTCCTAAAGTTTCAGGTTCGAAACTTGATGGTGACATGGATGTTTGTTAATAGTTCTGAATCCACGTTAAACTGTAGGTCCTGGTCTAATTAGCCCAAAGTCTTCACAAAATTACCGTAGAGCGACAAACAAAACTACTGTACAAGGTTTC